>BMAC01000153.1:979994-999475 GCA_014905375.1 Phtheirospermum japonicum
AATTTTTAAGGAATTAGGTTGCAATTGATTAAACCATCGTTTCGCTTTATCTTTCAGGGTACTAGGGAAGTATCTCATTCTAAGTTGTCCTTCACTGAGTCCGCGATCTTGAATTCCAGAAAGTGCTATGTAAAATTCTCGAACGAACTCGAGTGGGTCTTCATTCGGCAAACCATAGAAAGAAGGTAGTCTATTCAAATCGTCGGCCCTCAAACTGTAGTTTTTAGCCGCTTGGCCTAAAATAATTGCTGAGCTATATGGTCCAATGGTTGGGCATGCGAGGTCACCTTGCTTTCGGACCTGTTGATATCGAGGAGCACATCTTCCTCCAAAGTTTGCACGTCTCCCTCCAAAAATGTCCCTATCCTCATAGTAATTATCTTCGTTAAACTCGTTCTCATCCTCATATTCATCGTCTAGTGCATCGTCGTCCTCACCATCATAGTACTGCCGTCCTCCTCTTCTATTTTGGAAACGGTTCGGTGCTCGCTCCTGATTTAAATTCTCATTGTGTTGTTGGTTATTTTAGGGCTGGGGCTCGCCATTACCAACTTGGTTGGGAAGAACTCCTCGTTTGCACGAGCGTTGTATGCTCGAGCTTCCGCTTGATTCCTAAAGTGTTGTGGACGGTTGATTTGATTTTCTGGGATCACTGCTTGACAATTATATTGGCCTTGGGGCTCCCCGTTGTTTGGATTATTGAGGAACTGGTTTCCTTCTCGATTCTCTTCGTCATTGATCCTTTGGTTGTTTCCGTCGTTATGCGCTTGATTAGGAACAAGAATCGGTGGATCTTCTTGACGATTGTCGTCTTGTGGGTCTCCAAAGTTTAGATCATCGGTGGGCGGCATCCCATATGGTTGGTGGCGAGGTGGGGTAAGGTTTTCGTTTCCATGCCCTCGGCCACCATTCGTTCGTCCTCCTCCTCTTCCTCCGGKTCCTCGGCCTCCAATCGGGGTAGTGTTTGACATGTTGGCCGAATTTGTATTGTGATTAATTGCGTCGGGGGAATGAAAGAGTCTTCTCGGTCTCCCAACTCGTTCGATGTTGTCTATATATATAGCGAGTTCGTTTCTAAGACTTCGACGTCCTAGCATCAACAACAAACAACATCAACGCATCGAGTGGAAAACAAAGAACCTTTATAAAAATAAACGGAAAAGCATAAAATAACACGAACAAACATTATAAAACCTATTTCAGTCCCCGGCAACGGCGCCAATTTTTGATTCGAGCTTTTGCGTGTGCCTACTTTATAAATAATTGTCAGAAATTTAATAGCTCGCCCGCAAAATAACGGGATCACGTGTAGGTTTGGCAAGCTTAACTCGAGTCGTCTCTCAAGGACTGATGTTCGGAATTTTTAATGTTTGTTTAATCACAATGTTTAACACGAGAACTTGTATAAATTTGGTTTTTGAAATTATCAACTACTAATAAATCTAAAAGCATCAACTAATTATGATTAACTAATTAATTTATCCTAATTAATTAACTAAAGCTTCAAACTAAATTATCTAGAATTATTAATCTAGGGACTTTTAAAGCAATAAATTCTAAATTAATTAACTAGCATGCATCAAACTACTATGAACTAAATTTAACATATGAATTCTCAAGAACAAGATCAATCTCAAAATTCTCAATCAATAACATAGCAATAACCAATTATCAACTAATTATCAAAACTAAAGCAATAATTAAATTAATCATGAACAAATCATCACCAAGCATGAACAAGAGAATAAAHGCRRMGACTAATTAATATTAAAAACTAAAATCTCAGGTCCAAACTTCAGCGATTCAACGTTCAAATCAATCGAAATAACTAAACGGTTCAAGAACTCAAATGAAAACAATTAAAATCTAATAACTAAGAATTAACTAAAGTGTAGAGAACTTATTAAGTAGATAAAGGTGCTGAAGTTGCTCTGAAAATCCGTGTTATAGATGGTTGATCTTGGTCGAGAAATCGGAGCTTGAACGAACGTCCTCGTCTTGGTGCTTCGGGCATTGAATCTTCGACTTAGATCTTTAAAATATGTTGTAGGGTGTTGAAAATAGGTTTCTCAACCCTAGGTAGGTTTTTTGGGTCGTGGGTATGTATTTAAACCGAAATATGAAGGTTTTATATAGTTATTTCATGACTTGGCGCACAAGAAACCCTAAAATTCACGTTTTGGGCCGTCGCGTTGGTCGATGCTACAGAGGTCGTGGCAGGCGCGTCGATCGACGCTACAGAGATTGCGGCAGGCGCGTCGATCGACGTCAGTTCTCGCGTCAACCGACGCGAACTGGTCGACGCTACAGAGACTGTGGCAGGCGCGTCGATCGACGTCAGTTCTCGCGTCACCCGATGCGAACTGGTCGACGCTACAGAGACCGTGGCAGGTGCGTCGATCAACATCAGTTCTCGCGTCGACCGACGCGAAGTCGACGCTATAGAGGGTTGTGGTCGCAATGGCTTTCTAGAACGGTTACAGGTAGAAATCCGTTATAGAAAGTATGACAGCTTTAAATTCTTCAAATCGCGGCCCGTTTTCGCTGAAACTCCACTCGTACGCCCATCCTCGAMTATCTTCAGGCAAAAACACTTCAAAATACCTATAATAAATATAAATCTAAATAATTTTAATTAAAAAAATGATAAAATAAGTTGGAGATAAGAAAATACGAAAATATGCTCAATCTATCTAACTTATACCAAAAACAATAAGAAAAATAAACTAAAATACTAATAAAAACCAAGACAAATCCGTGCTAATCAGACACTATATCCATATATTTCATACCTTACCAAAGAGCCAACATACAACCCGAAATAAAGACCTCTTTTGATTCTTGTTTGGTCATGTACAATGGGTGATTTTGAGTTTCTAGTTTGTGAAATCTTGACAAGATGCATGCATTGTACGACTCGAGCGTATATACGTCCGATATAACAAACACTTGAGCGAATTGAGCGAACAACCTCAAAATTCCATTTGTGAGGAAATCATCAATTTGGTTTTCATTTGAGAAAGAGTAATACGAGCAATGCTTGGCGATAACGAGTTTATGTTGATACTTTCATCATATTAATTAGGAGAAGCACAAGGATTTTTCTTTTACGTAATGTTCATTACATGTACATTATCGATTCTTTTTGTTGTTCGAGGACGAACAAACATATAAGTGTGGGATGGTTGTTTTGCATGTGATTGTGGTATTTTTCTCGTACTTTTAATTAGGTTTAAGTATCATTTATAGTGATTTTGAGTCAAGTTTTGTTAGGTTATTCGTTTGTTTTCTCATTTTGTTGATTTTCGTGTTTCTTTTTGATTTTACACTTAATTAGGTTAAATGGTTTAAATTAATTTGAAGGTTGTTGTAATTCTTAGGTTTATTATGTTTAAAGTTCCTATTTTATAGGTGAAGGCATTGAGGCCAAAAATTCAAGCCAAGACGCGCCAATCCACGCCAAAAACTAGCTCCAAAATGCCAAAACAGTCTAAAATGGTCGCCAAGACGTGCCAAGCCACGCCAACCCATGTCGGGGACCTTGACGCACACCAAGGCAAGCCAACCGCCCATAGCCCCGCCTCCCGCTCATGCCCGCGCACAGATATCGGGCGCCTGCGCGCAGCTGCCGAGCCAACCCGCACGCCAACACGCCCACGCCCGGCGCCTACCGAGCGTTGCCGACAGCACCCGCGCCAACGCTCGCCTGCCGAAGCCAGCCCGCGCCTGCCGACACCTGCGCGCATCCCTAACGGCCACGCCCGCCCAGCTCGGCCGAGATCTGCCAAGCCATGCACCCCAAGATGCCGACAACTGCCACCCAGAACCGCCCAGTGCCGAGCCAACTCGTTCCAACTTGTGCTAAACCAAACCAAGACTTGCCAATATGCACCATTTTGGGTCAAACTTGGTCAAACATGGGAAATCCAAGCTTTTAAGTCTTATTTGACCCATTTACCCCTAATTTAACCTAGTATAAATAGATAGACATCTCTCATTAGAAATAATCCACTATCCTCCCAACCCAAGCATGGGTTTGGGATTAAATTTCTCTCTCTAGATTTTAGGTTTAATTTCAAGCTTTCCTTGGGTTTGTAAGCTCAAGAAGAATTCAAGTACTCCTTTGGATTTTATGTTGATTATAATCTTCATTCAAGTTTTTGGATTCTCTTTTTAATTCAAGTAACTTTTCCATTATTTCCTTCCTTGTTCTTTAATTTCATGCTTATTCTTCAATTTATGCTTTTTGCCTTAGCTCTTAGATTAATTGTTAGATCTTGTGAATCGTCCATGGAATTTAGGTGAGTGACACATCTAGATCATAGATTGAGTCCTTTCATGCTTGTTCTTTAATTTTCATGCTTGTTCTTCATTTATGAATTTTGCCTTAGCTCATGGATTTCTTGTTAGATCTTGTGAATCGTCCATGGAATCTAGGTGAGTGACACATCTAGATCATAGATCGAGTCTCGAATAGTTTTTATTTTGAGTATTTCATATGCTTTATTTCGAATTTAATTTTCATGCATAGTTTTATGTTAAATCCTAGATCTACTCTTCGTTTCTTGTTATTTTTCAAAAAGATTTAAACTTTCACGTCAACTTTTATTGCTCTTTCTATTGGTGCTTTCAGTTTTTGATAATTTGCATTATTTCAAATTCTATGTTCATGCATGCATAGTTGTACTTAGTGAAACATTGCTTGTTGTTGCTTGTTTTCATTCTTGCTTGCTATTTCAATTTCGGCACACGCTCGAGGCATCCGACCAACTTGCATTTTTCATTTACTAGTTAGTTTATTTTCATATTTTTTTCATTTTATTTTCATTTTAAAATATGTTTCAAGCTAAAAATACATTGATCCTTACATAGAGAATCAAATTCCGATATTATCGAGCCATGAACCCACTTTTCTTATTTCAACACTACTAAAAGTTATAAAACAAGCAACACCAGCCTGAATGGGGGCCTGCCAAGGGAGATCGACGACACGTGCCCCAACCAAGTGCTGGCCACGTAAGGTGAACCACTCAGCTTCTCCAGTCAGAACATCATCTCCAGAAGGCGTAAGGCCTTGATTCTCCGGAATGCTATAAATAAGAGATTGAAAACAGAGAGAGGAAGCGGTTTTGGTTGTGTCAAACCTGGTTATGGCATCAAACACTTGTTGACCAAAATTAAACTTGATACCCCAACCAAGTTTATACAGAAACTGAGCTTGAGACCAGGTTAAAACCGTTGCATTCTTTGTGGGCACCCAGTTGAAAATCGCCACCTTATGCAAAACCGAGTAAAGGGAGGACAACCTAGTGTTGGGCAGCTGTTCACGCCACTTGTTCAACAACCCACCAGATAAAAACTGGATGACCTCATCCATGTCGTGAACAGTGGAGTCACCATAGTATGCCTCAGTTCCAAAGAGCTCATTGATCAAATCTGGAGTAAAAGAGTAAACTTTCCCACGGACGAACACTTTCCCGTAATTCACATTTCAGGATCAGCAGCAGAGGGAATAAGATTCGCATAAAAATCCACGATAACATCTCTAACAAAGGGCATTGCAGTAAACACCGTGGAATATATACCTTGATGTTCGAGAAACTCAATCAAGTTCTGCCGTTTGAAATTTCCACGGGGACTCTCCTTTAATCAATCATCCCACAGAGATGATATTCAGTAAACAACTCCTCAGCTTTGGAGGTTAAAAACTTCTCAGATATTGGAACCATGTCCTCAAGCTCTACACCGTCAGAGGTAGGGAGATTACCAATATCACCTTCTGAATTAGAGGGAGGAGACGTGGCCCGGGAAGGAGTAACAAAATCAGCAGTAGAATCTGAGCTGGAGGAAGATGTATGAGAAGCAATGGGTGATGTTTACTTTGGTGACATGTCACTAGAACCAACATCATCTTGTTGAGCAGCAACATGCAAAGGGGCCCTAGACTTCTTCTTTGTAGCTTTCACAGTGGTCAAAAAGTCACAAATAGGTATATCATCAGAAGTATCAGGAGAGTACTCAAAAACAAAATCAGGTTCAGGTTCATCCGTACGAACATGAGTGAGTGGAGGATCAGCATCAATAGGCCTCGAGGAACTCGACACCTCTCCAGTAAAGAAATCTAGGATCTCATAAGGGGGGTCGAAATATTCAGTTGCAGTTGGCCCTGGAAACACTTTAATTAACGTCGGAGGGTTCTTCTTATCAGCGAGTTTGACAGTCTGCTTCCGGCAGGGAGTCGCCGTCTTTGTCAAGCAGGGAGCAGCAGAGGTCACCGGCGCAGCAACAAGGGCAGCAAGCACATATTCTTCATCATCTGAATCCATCATGACGGTGACGACCTCGGCCAAGTTCATGTTCTCAATTGGCACATTACGCCTCGGGCCTGCTTGACTTTGTGGAATAACTGCTGGCACCACGCCTGGAGGAATGTTTTGCAGCCGACGTTACCTCTTCAAGGTTGGATTGCCAACTCTCCCCAAAATTTCGGCAATTAATGGCAAGTAAGGTGGATTGTCAACATCAATTTCATTCCCAGGCTGTCCTGGAAAAACCTGGAGCTCTGGATCAGCGGCAATAGGCACTGGAATAGGGATGACGTCTTGAGGGTCGAGCGGCGACGAACTGACAGGCGGTGTTGGAATCGGTGACAGGTTCTGTGGGAAAGTACCACCGAGTTCTTCGCGGATGTCAAGGCCACCGAATCTAGGGAGATTCACCGGTACATGTTCATCAGTAGAGCTCTGCAGGCCGGCAGGGAGATCTAGAATTCTGCTCGGAGAAGACAGCCTGCAATAAATTCCAAAGAGAACAAAAATAAAAATAATTCGAGAAAGAGACGGTGAATAATTTGAGAGTATGAGAGTTTAATTTGCAGAAGGATTTGTGGAGCAGTGGGAAAAATGATAAGAAATGGGACTACTTAAACAGGAAAAAAAAAACGACTGTTGCCTAGGAGAGAGAAAGGTAAAGTAAATCCCTTATTTACCTACTATCCTATTTTAAACCACAAAATATTATCTTTCCTTCCAAAAACATCCACTCCCCCTCAAACTAGGACACACGATCTCAATCCACTCAACCACTATCCATAAAAAAAAAACCCGTCTCGACTACTTCATAAAACTAAAATAGAGCTGGATTCTTTAAACCATCACCATAGTCGTAAAAATATGTACAAAGTAAAATTTCACTATCCACGTCAATCTCGTATTACCAGTTCAACCAACCGATTATAACACCACTGAAACAATCGGTTTAGTAAACCCACAACATGATTAGAGAATTCAAAGAAAGATACAAGCACAAGCAACAGAACACACAGCAATTAGGCAACTTCAAAAAGTATGAATGTACTAAGTGATGCCTAATAAATCATGACCTAAAAAGTTAAAAAATATATATGGTTTTAGTGACTTGATCAGTGTTGCTTTTCATGACTGATGACATTATAACCAACATTACTTCAGGTGAAGTCAATGAAGATAAAACCCTTAACCCAAGTTAATAACTACGTCAAAATCGCTCAATGAGGTTGATATGGCAATAAATACGCCAGACCTAGTTTGGGGTAGCTCTTACTCAGAGTAGTTAGATAAATTAAAGGAGGGCTAGAACAGCTCTGTCTTAGATAAAGATCTAAATAACCCTCCTAATGACATCAGGAATGTCAGGAAGAGGTGGTTATCGCCCGTAATCCCTCCTGAACTTAGCTATCTTGGAGAGATCACTAAAAGCTTGAAGATTATGCCGAACTGAAGTTTCGGGGACTGAAGTTTATCCTGGTCTGGGTGAGAGACCTGATTAAGTCCTCTACGAAATAGAGCTCATCCTCATTATAGCAAGATTTGATCTGTTGAAAAGCAGGAACATAAAAGGCAAGAAGAGCTGAATAACGCCAGGTCGGGTTCCTTGAATTCTGCTGGAATCCCAGAGCTGAGATAATGCGGAATGAAGGAAGACCTGGAACAAGGAGACCTGTTTCTTAGATCCCCGGCAAAGGGACAAGTAGGACCACTTGTCAGAATTGGTTTCACAACGGTCTGTGATTCGCGGCATGTGCTCCTGGGATCCCGGCTGGGGTCCCCACGGGAGGAAGTTATAAGTATCTTAACTCCAAGGTTGAAAGAGAGAAGAGCAGGTCTGGGCGAATACCTGGGTCTGAGGCAATATGGAATAGTAGAAAAAGAGCAGGCCCGGGCCAGATCTGTTTTCCTGTTTACCAAGAAGAGAGCGAGTGGGACCATTTGTCAGAGTTTGTTGCTTAAACGGCCCGTGATTCGCGGTCTTTGTTTCCGAGATCCTGAAAAGGGGTCCCCGCTAGGAAAATATAAATACATCAGCCCCAAGGCTGAGAAAGGTAAGTCATTTTCTTGAGCATTCTTGCTTTCTTTCTGGAAAACACCTCAAACGCTTACTGACTTAAGCATCGGAGAGGTTTCCACCGGAAAGTCACCGGTGGTCCTTTCTAACTTGTGTTTGTGGTGCATATCAGGAGGGTGTTCAAGGTTCTAGGCATTCTCAACGTTGGTCATTTTTCGGGTTGAAACAATTGGCGTCGTCTGTGGGAAGGCGATCAAGCTAAGTCGTAAGGTTTTCTTTTTATTTTATGGCTTCAGACGCTTTACGGCGGAACTTGGTGGGAGAGCTCGGCGGAACCCCTAGTTCTGCTGCGCCGTGGGGAATGTCCAGGTCGATAGATACGCCAGCGATGGGGCCAGAATAGACAACACCGCCGGCAGCAGCCGTGCCAGGCGCTACGCCGCCCCCACTCGGTAGATCTGTGCCAACTACTGGTGGTTCATTTAACAAGTCCTTCCTCTTGTAGCACTCGGAGCTAATCGGCAAAACCGTGGAGACGGCAGTGGAAAAGAAGTTTGCGGAGCTGTCGATGCCGCCATCCAACACGCCACCGGCACGAACTGTCCCGGTGGTGGGAACTGAACCATTACGAGGCCAGCGCACGGATCGGACTCCTCTACACGACAGGGAAGAGCACTTCTCCACCTCCGACAGTGAGACCTCAAGCCAGACTAATCCAGGTCTGGCTGAACAGATGCAGAGTTTGCAAAAAGAGGTGCAAGAATTCAAGAGGAAATTGACGAATGCTGGTGCCGTGCCAGCGCGGCGAGGCACCCCTTTCACTGAGGAGGTCATGCGTGACGACGTGCCAGCTTCATATCGCTCCTTGGGCTTCGTGTATAATGGAACCACGGATCCGTGGGATCATCTTAGTCTTCCCAATGACTTTTACCAAGTCGGCGCAGCTCTGGTTTAGCCAGTTGCCACCTCGTTCTATCAGTAACTTTGACGAATTCAGTTCGGCCTTCCTGCACCAGTTCACGAGCTGCAGGAAATACCCGAAAATGCAGCTTGAACTTTTCAGCCTGAAGTAGAAAGAGAACGAGAGCTTGCGTGCCTACATCAATAGATTTAAAACGGCTAAGTTATAGGTACCTTCTGCGTCAGAAGAGCTATTGGTAAATGCTCTGGCACAGGGTTTGAGGAGAGGAGAATTTTTCCAATCGCTGGTGGTGAAACCAGCTCTGAAATTTTGAGAGCTCTTGGAGAGAGCGGAGAAGTATATCCATTTGGAAGAAGCTTTGAGAATCAAAGATGACGGAGAAAAGAAGAGGGAGAGATACGATCGTGATGATAGGACCGCTGCAAAGAAGCTGAGGCCAGATCTGTCTGGTGGGAGACCTCGTTTTGACAGGTACACCCCTTTGGCAACTCCACAGGGTGAGATTCTGCAGGCCATAGAGAAGCATCCAGACCTGAAATGGTGTAAGACCTACTCACAGAGACATAGGAAGGAAAGGTCTGATCGCTTCTGCCGCTTACACAACGAGTATGGGCATGATACTGATCAGTGTACTCATTTGAAAGATGAGTTGGAAATATTGGTCCAGTCTGGGCACCTGAAAGAGTACGTACGTATGAGGAGAGAAGAGGCCAGGTCTGGCAACAAGGGCTATGACAGGTCTAACCAGGGCAAGAGAGACCAGGACAGAAGCCGCTCTGATGGGAGACGAGCTGATCAAGCCAAGGTCATTCATGGAGAAATCCAGATGATCACTGGAGGAGAGCTGAAGGAGCATTCCAAGAGGACGCAGCACAGTTATGTTAGATCTGCGAAAGACTTAGTTCGAAAATCGCGCGATGTAGGACAAATGACCACTACCCTTAACAGCTGTTTCGGGTCAGAAGATGCTGATGGCATTTTGGCCCCACACATGGATGCTCTGGTTATAACGGCAACTGTCGCCAATTATAATGTACGACGGATCTTTGTGGATACCGGAAGTTCTGCCGACATCCTGTTTTATGACTGTTTCCGACAATTGAAATTGGATGTGGAACTGGAGGAGGTGACTACCTCTCTAGTCGGCTTTGTAGGGGGAGATCTGAGACCAATGGGAGCGGTCAGGCTCCTCTTCACCCTAGGGGAAGAGCCTTATAGGGTGACAAGGATGGTTCGTTTCTTGGTTGTAGATGAACCATCCTCTTACAATGTCATGCTTGGTCGACCCTTCTTAAGTCAGTTCCAAGCTGTAATCTCGGTTTTTCACATGAAGATGAAATTCCCTACCGAGGATGGAATTGGAGAGGTGAGAGGAGATCAATATGCATCGCGCCAGACGTATGTTCAGTGTATTAGCGGAATGATGAGGAGGAGACGATGAGTAAAAAGGCTCGAGTAGAGCAGCCACGGCAAGAGCTGGCAAGAAGAAAGGAGGGGTTGATGCTGGTGGAAGTCGTTCCAGGCAATGAGAGTCGAACTTTCCGTGTGGGTGCGACACTTAGTCCAGAGGTCTTGACAGACCTGGTGGCGCTGCAAAGAGAAAGTGTGGATTTTTTTCGCCTTGTCTCCCCATGACCTGGTGGGGATCGACCCGGAGGTCACTGAACACCGCCTCAATATTCGCCCGAATATGAAGCCGTTCAAACAGAAAAAACGTAATTTCGGGCCAGAGAAGGAGGCCATCATAGAGGCAGAGGTCGAAAATTTGTTGAAGGTGGGGCATATTCAGGGAATACAATTCCCAGAATGGCTTTCCAATGCGGTGTTGGTCCCAAAGACGGATGACTGGAGGATGTGCATTGATTTCCGAGATTTAAATCGCGCCTGTCCGAAGGACCATTACTCCTTACCAAGGATTGATCAGCTCATTGACTCCACCTCCGGCTGTGAGCTCCTGAGCATGATGGACGCCTCGCAGGGATACCACCAGATCAGGCTAGCTAAAGAGGACTGGAAACGCGTCAGCTTTATAACCCCGAAGGGGACGTATTGCTATGTGGTCATGCCCTTTGGCCTTAAAAATGCGGGTGCTACGTACCAGCGATTGATGGACAAAATGTTCAAGAATCAGCTCGGCCGAAATATGGAGGTCTATGTAGACGATATGCTGGTCAAGAGCATGAAAGCAGTATCGCATGTGGACGATTTGAGGGAAACCTTTGATACCCTACGAAAATATAAGACGACGCTTAACCCTAAGAAATGCGCGTTTGGGGTCAGAGCGGGAAAATTTCTAGGTTATATGGTCACAGAACAGGGTATCGAGGCTAACCCTGAGAAAGTAAGGCCCATTATGGAGATGCACGCGCCTAAAAACGTGAAAGAGATGCAATGCTTAGTAGGACGGATCAATGCCCTGAGTAGGTTTGTGTCCAGGTCTGCAGAGAAGAGCTTGCCATTTTTCCAGGCCTTGCGGAAAAAAGCTAAATTTCAGTGGAGCGACGAATGCGAAGGGGCATTTCGATTATTGAAGGAGTACTTGGTTGGCATGAACTTGCTCACGAAACCCGTTCGAGGGGAGCCCCTGATCTTTTATTTATCCGTGGGACAGCAGGCAGTCAGCTCTGTCTTGATCAGGGAAGAAGGTAAAATACAAAGACCAGTGTATTTTTGGAGCAAGGTCTTGCACGCAGCAAAGGTCAGGTATGTGGAGGTAGAAAGGGCGATACTAGCTCTGGTTGGAACCGCTCGAAAGCTGCGACCGTACTTTCTGTCCTACACCATAATTGTGCGAACCAATCTCCCGTTGAAAACTATAGTGGACAAACCGGAAGCATCTGGAAGGCTAGTCAAATGGATTATAGAGCTCAGTGAATTTGATATCGCGTTTGTGGCTAGAACAGCAATTGAGGCTCAGGCCTTAGTCGGTTTCGTGCAAGAAATGACTGGTCCCCTTGATGAGCTGAAGGAATGGAAAATTTTCACGGATGGCTCTGTCTGTAATCAGGGTTGAGGGGCTGGAATCGTCCTAGTGGATCCAACAGGCGTGTCTACTGAGTTCGCCGTACGGCTAAATGCAACGTTCTCTAACAACGCTGCTGAGTATGAGGCCCTTCTAAGAGGGATTCAGATGGCAAAAGACCTGGGTGCAGAGCAGGTGTGCGCTAAAGTAGACTCACAACTTGTTTGCAAGCAAATTAGTGGAGATTTTGAGACAAGGGAGGAAAATGTGCAGAAGTATTTGGCCAAGTTCAGGGAGTTGGCCAGAGGAATGAAAGAGTTAACAGTCCTTCAGATTCCTAGGGAGGAAAATGGGAGAGCTGATTTCTTGGCGAAGGTGGCCAGCTCGGCTACAGATTGCCACGAATGAATGATCACTCTATTGAAGGCAGATGGGGAGTTCGGAGCTGAGCAGGTTTGCACGGTTATGGAACGAGAGGACTGGCGCTCCCCTATAAAGGCGTACCTAGAGCAAGAGATCTTGCCGGAGGATAAGAAGGAAGCGACAAAGATACAAGCACAACAAGAAAACTGGAAATTAGCAACGGATTTTTCCGTTGCTAATAAGTTATTTTCGTTGCTAAATTAAAAATAGCAACGGATTAGCCACCGATCAAATCCGTGGTTAAAAGGCTCGTCGCTAATTATTAGCCACGGAAATACCGTCCGTTGCTAAATTTAGCAACGGAAACAATGTCCGTTGCTAAATTTAGCAACGGAAATAATGTCCGGCTAAATAGAGACAGAAAAATCTGTCTCTAATTTGAAGCTATTTAGCAACAGAATTAAGTCCGTTGCTATTTAGCAACGGATATTCGGTCAATTTAGCAACGGAATAAATCCGTTGCTAAAATAGAAACTCTATTTTTTAGCTATTTTAGCAACAGAATAGGTCCGTTGCTAATTTAGTAACGGAAATTCTGTCTCTATTTTGGAAATGTAGCAACGGAATAAATCCGTTTCTAAAATAGACATCCCCATTTTTCGCAACAGAATTGATTATTCGTTGCTAATTTAAATGTACTGTTTTTTCGAGCACTTGAAGAGGCGATTCAAATCATGGGACGCCATAATTATCATCGCCTAATTAAGAGATATTTTACGGAAAAAAGTTTAAGCTATGAGATGTTGCAGCAATGAATAAGAGGTTAATTTGCCAATGCAAGTTACCAGTAGGGATAAAATAAGAAAGCTCCACATTCTATCAAAGCTTCTGAAAATCTGCCAAAACGAACGGATCTCGACGAAATTTGTCTTCCCTAACCACTTTGGTTCACGTGATTCGTCTTCAACGGGCTGGAAATGACCGTGAATATAAAGATATTAAAAATAAGTAGAAGAATTGGAAAACATTAAAAAGTACTTTTTTTTTTCCAGCCAAAACTCGACAATCATTTTTTTTAGTGTTTGCAAATATTACTCCATAAATTTGTCTTTTAGCAGCTATAAGACATTAACATAAAGACATGAAAATGTTTATACTTTCTCTTATTGCGCATGGAGTATACAAAAGCAGGGCAATTAATTAATTAATTAATTAAACACCATGCATATGATATTTGAGAAGTTATCTTACTCCCATTTCTACATCTTCAACGTTATCACTTTTCTCTTCTTCATTGGTTTCCACTGATCTCTTAGATTTCTTCTTTTTGCCATCTTTTGAAGGGTCCACGCAAAAGAAATCATGATCCCGACACATTGGCCAACCTATCTCGAAACATTCAGGAGACCTGAAAATCCAACGAACGAAGAGAATTTTAATAAACTTCGAAATATTGAGGCTATATATTTCTAAAATTTAAATTATTATCTTACCAGAAAAATTTATTTAAGTCATCATAATTCCTCCACGTCGAATGATCGGTTGTTCCGTTTCTGTTTTTCATAGCTTCCTTCAGTAATTGGTGGGAAAAGTCAGAAATATTGTGCTCTAAAAAAAAGGCGAACAAGTTGACGAGTTTGTAAGATTCAAAGTACCTCACGTATAACCTCGAATATCGGACAAACAACGTGCGTTAAAAAAGCCTCGGTTCCTCCTCCATATGCCGGCATTACTATCTCTCCGGTCGTCAAAGTCACAGCGCCAGTTAGCATGTCATGCAATTCGCTTGCCATCTGGCGAAATAACAACACATTCAGGATACAATGGCAAAAATCACCACTGAGGTTTAGCCTAATTGCAAGAAAAACCCAGTTATCCTTCAAAATTACAATTAACCCCTTGARGTTTTTTCTTTCTTTGCTAAAGTGCATCCTGAACAAGTAAATAAAAACCTCAAGGGRTTAATTTTTAATTTTGAAAGATAATGGGGTCTTTTTGTAATTAKACAAAACCTCAGGGGGAGTTTTGTAWTTAACACTAATATTTATAAAATACCTTCTTAAAGGGGAATACATATGGACTCCACTTTTAGTCTGTTGTACTCAATATTTTTTGTTCAACTTTTGATTATATTTTATTTCATAACCATAATTTGTTTTACGAAGATCGGAACCTAATCCGGTCAAAAGGTTCAGACTTGAAGGGATCTATCAAAAATAAAAAATATACGAAGGAGACGATCTTACATGGTGAAATATATAACATAGACATTCCGGCATAAACCTTAAATTCGCTGCCTCACCCCATATTAGGAGATAAAGTGCTATATACAGCAGTTTATATTGTTGAGCTTCTTGTTTTAAATACGGCAACCTGATAAGAAAAAAAARATTTACACGCTGATGTTACTACAAGTGTGTGCG
Source organism: Phtheirospermum japonicum (assembly GCA_014905375.1). Taxonomy (NCBI): domain Eukaryota; kingdom Viridiplantae; phylum Streptophyta; class Magnoliopsida; order Lamiales; family Orobanchaceae; genus Phtheirospermum; species Phtheirospermum japonicum. The sequence continues at coordinate 994,987 of BMAC01000153.1, forward strand.
AACGAAAACAACTTAAATTCTATTCTTGTGCATGATGACGTTTCACCAGAGCATAGTTTTACTAAAAGTTTCAGAAAAGCCAAATTGCGTTTCATATTCAAACGATAGAAAAATAATCAAGTCAACATTTATTCTCACCTGATGTTGCTTTTCCGGTCGAGAAACTTGCACCACTCCGTATAATTTTTGAAGAATTTCTTCATCAGTTCATCCGCAGCTCCATCCTCTGACTAATATCCAAAAAAAAAATGAAGGCATTTCTGACAAACGGGACAAAGACAAAACAAAATAATGAAATCTTTTTTATTTTTTTATTTTTCATTACAGTATATAAAGGCACACCTTTGGTGCTTGTTTATGAGTTTGTAGAACATGGGAATTGGCAAATAGAAGGATTAAATGCTCCCTCTGGTTGGCCACATTTCCTTTCTGAGAGAATTTGACCACCAAGGCAATAGTAAAAAATATATTAGAAAKCAAAATATAAATAATCAATACAAATATACAATCCGAAGAAGGAAAAAAGGAATAAAGAAACAAACGGGAACCTGAAACCCAAAGCAAAACTGAAGCCAGTCGAACAAATCAATATACGGCTGGCGCCTTTTAAAATCGTCCAATAATGGCAATCCTCGAACATTGCGAACAACAGCTATTGCATATTTTATCTGTATAATTCTACATTTCATCAAATGTCATTTCATTCACAGCACATGTAATGATTTTTTTACCCCGCTGCTAGAATAGAGTTTCTTTTTGTGTTTTGTTTTTCTTTTCCAATTTTTATATAGGATGGAAAATTATCAGACCTCAGGAAGTTGCATTATCGCTTGATGAACACCTCCTTGATCAAGAGGAAGAATGTTATACGGCACATAGAATTCGGATCTTGAATGATCACTCTGAGCAAGGGCCTACTCAGGAAAACAAATTGTTGACTTAATATTAAATGATAATAATAATAATAATAACAAAGAGCAACGGGAAAATGGAGAAGCGAGATAACCTGGGAACCTGCTGCAGAAGTAACTGTACTTAGTACTTCAAATAAAACCGATGCGATTGCGCGTGCTTTGATCAATTTTTCTCTATAAGCAAAGAAAACAAAATTTGTAACAACAATATGCGCGCAATGAGTAAATATAATAATCTAGTCAGATTAATAAGTGACCTGTTTTCCAAAGTATATTCTCCACCATGTTTGATGATGTAGTCTTTGTAGATACAATACACGCGACGCAGTTCGCGTAAATCGCTCTTTTCCCTCCTTTTTCTAATTGTAACTTCTTCATCCTAAGGAATTACAAAAGGAGAAGGGGCGATAAGGATATTTTCGTCATTTTAGTTCAATCACCTTCCGGATTCATTAAGAGAAAAAAAAATGTACCTGTCAAGACGTTGAAGAAGAGAAGTTTTGAACTGTCGAACCCCGCGTCCACTTGAGTTTCTGTCCAAATTATGTGCAACTTCAAATGCATGAAAACGGCCTAGATAGATCATGACTCGATCGGTTAGTGTATGAATGTTTCTCATTAGATTTTACCAAAAATAGATTGTTTGCAGAAAAATGTAAGATTATACTCTTTATGTTATTTTTACTTGGCACACTTCATTTTGCTCAGTGCTAACAGAGAAGTTTATTTAACATTATGTTTTTGTTATTTGAATTTGTACAGTTTTGTCCATTATAGTCTTAAAAGTTAAACACAAGAAACCTTAATCCCTTGTTCCACATGGCAATACAAYGCMAAAMMAAAAAATACAAAATTAAACACTCTAAACCCAAAAGTCTGAAAAAAYAAAAACTTAGTTTGTCTTTTACAAATTAAAAAGTCAATGATTATAGTTAAGATATGAGCATTTTCGTTAATTAAAATTTATGGTTTAACTTAATAATTTATAGTTCATTTTTTCCCAGCTTCTAATTAAAAGGAAAAGAAAATCGCCAAAACCAGAAATAAAGAGAAAAAATACCTAGCTTTACAGACAACGAAATTGAGCGGCGAACGGAAAACGGGCCGGGCATTTGCTGCAAACGGAAAACGAAAATACAAAACGACGAGCGGAGAATTTGGGTGGAGATCGCCGGCGAATGGAATCTTTAATGAAACGGGCGGCGAATTTTGAGGGAAGTTTTGGTGGAAATCGCCAGCGAATTGAGGTTTTGCAGAAATGAATGAAAATGAGATTGAAAAACGAGGGATGAGGATAATCATTTTGGGGAAAATTTAGCAACCGATTGATTTTCCGTTGCTAAATCTGATATATTAGCAACGGATTTATATTTCTGTCTCTAAAACTTAAAGTAATTAGCCACGGATTTCATGTCCGTCTCTAAAACTTAAATTAATTAGCCACGGATTTCATGTCCGTTGCTAAAAATGATAAGTAGAAAATAAAATGGGGAAATATTTAGAAACGGATATAAATTCCGTTTCTAAAACTAATAAATAAAAAAAAATGGGGGAGTTTTTTAGAAACGGACACAAATTCCGTTGCTATTCCGTCTCTAATTAGCAACGGAAGTATGGTCTGTTGCTAATTAGAGACGGATTCTTATTCCGTTGCTAAATTATTTAAAAATAATAATTTTAAAATTTTTTGAAATAATCAGTTGCTATTCCATTGCTAATCTGTCTCTATTAGCAACGGAAAAATCTGTCTCTAAAAATCCGTTGCTAATTTCCAGTTTTTCTTGGAGTGGAGCCAGAGCTGCCAGATTCTGCTTAATCAAAGGAGAGATGTTTAAACGAGGATTTGGTCAACCTCTTTTGAGATGCCTAGGCCAAGTGGAAGGACTCTGGTGCTCAGGGAAATACATGAAGGTTGTTGTGGGAATCACATGGGGGCTAGAGTTCTGGCTAGTAAGGTATTAAGGGCTGGTTATTTTTTGCCCTCATTGAGAAAAGAAGCCAAGGTCTTCGTGAAAAAATGTGAGAAATGTCAAAGGATGGCCCCTCTGATTCATCAGCCTGCGGAAGAGCTATTAACAATGAGCTCTCCTTGCCCTTTCGCGAAATGGGGGATTGGCCTGGTCGGTCCATTTCCGATGGCCCCAGCCCAAAAGAGATTTTTAATTGTAGACATAGACTATTTTAGTAAGTGTGTAAAATTAGAAGGTCTATGGATATACAAATAATTCTCAGATTCACGATGTTGTTAATCAATGTTACCAACATCAGTTAACAACATCGACCGGAGTAAATTAAATTTATGCAGCGGAAATTAAAATACGAGAACACGATTAAACAAATTCAGTTCACAAGTAAAAGTACTTGTGAACTTGGGTGTACAAACCCGAAAACTATATTACTTTCTTTTTAAGTTCAATACAAAATATAAAGAAATATATGAAAACTAAATATCAAGAAACTTGATACTAAATACTTGTTGCCGGAATGGCAAGATCTTCTTCGTCGGTCACGCAACTTCAAAGATCTTGTTTATCACGATCGTTGGCTCCAAGTAAATTTCTTCTTCGTGTTATTCTTCCTTTCTTGTTCGTCTTGCACCGTACGTTGAGTCTTCAAGAATTTCGTGCGTCTTGATCTCTAAAAAACCGTGTCCAAGTATTAGGAGTTCTTGTGTCTTAAATAGACAATCTAGAATCCTAAACTTGGTAAAATCCTAAACACAATTTAGTAATAATTAAAGTCTTATACATAAACTAGGAAACATAATATACTCCTAAATCTAGTTTCCTAACTTATTTTGTGCCCAAGAAAGGCAAACAACTAAATAAGGAATTAATCCCAAGAATAAGTTCCTCAACAATCTCCCCCTTTTGCCTTTCTGAACAAAATACCCAAGACGCATGAAAATGATCAAAAGACTAAAAACTCCCCCTAAATGAAGTAACCATTAATCACATTCACAGCAGCGTCTTCTACATTCTTCTCCCCCTTTTTGTTCTGAAAGCAAAAGGACCTCAACAAACGAGTCCCGAAGCAAATGGTGTTGTGCAACCTGGTTGTCAAACAAAGTAATCCGGGCCTCGGACAAACGGAGCAGAAAAATAAACCATGCTGGTACTGATGTTGGGAATACCAGAACCAACATCATACATGACACCAGCTCGAAGAGGCGCCTTGGTGGCCTTATAAGGTAATCAGGTTCTGCTTCACGAAAACACCAATGGGGGATTCGACGCTCAACAATCAAGCCTTGATTTTGAAATCCCAATAATAGCTCTTCAGCTTCACTCGCCACGAACCTCGTGGAGAATGGTTCCATGTCTTCAATCTCGATGGCTTGAGACGGAGCCTCATCAGAGATAGCAGAGTGGTCGAAGGCAGTTGTTGACATCGGTGCACTGGCAGATGGAATATTTTCAGAATTGAAGCTTGGAGAGGAGGCAGGATTGTCTGCAGGGGATGTTGGTTTCAGTGTCACAACACCATAACCAACATGGGCTGACGTGGCAGCTTTGGACTGCTTCTTTTCTCTCTTTGGGTGGAATTTTCTTTATTATTTAGAAGCACAACCTGTT
>BMAC01000153.1:999500-1047282 GCA_014905375.1 Phtheirospermum japonicum
CAAACCCGAAAACTATATTACTTTCTTTTTAAGTTCAATACAAAATATAAAGAAATATATGAAAACTAAATATCAAGAAACTTGATACTAAATACTTGTTGCCGGAATGGCAAGATCTTCTTCGTCGGTCACGCAACTTCAAAGATCTTGTTTATCACGATCGTTGGCTCCAAGTAAATTTCTTCTTCGTGTTATTCTTCCTTTCTTGTTCGTCTTGCACCGTACGTTGAGTCTTCAAGAATTTCGTGCGTCTTGATCTCTAAAAAACCGTGTCCAAGTATTAGGAGTTCTTGTGTCTTAAATAGACAATCTAGAATCCTAAACTTGGTAAAATCCTAAACACAATTTAGTAATAATTAAAGTCTTATACATAAACTAGGAAACATAATATACTCCTAAATCTAGTTTCCTAACTTATTTTGTGCCCAAGAAAGGCAAACAACTAAATAAGGAATTAATCCCAAGAATAAGTTCCTCAACAATCTCCCCCTTTTGCCTTTCTGAACAAAATACCCAAGACGCATGAAAATGATCAAAAGACTAAAAACTCCCCCTAAATGAAGTAACCATTAATCACATTCACAGCAGCGTCTTCTACATTCTTCTCCCCCTTTTTGTTCTGAAAGCAAAAGGACCTCAACAAACGAGTCCCGAAGCAAATGGTGTTGTGCAACCTGGTTGTCAAACAAAGTAATCCGGGCTCGGACAAACGGAGCAGAAAAATAAACCATGCTGGTACTGATGTTGGGAATACCAGAACCAACATCATACATGACACCAGCTCGAAGAGGCGCCTTGGTGCCTTATAAGGTAATCAGGTTCTGCTTCACGAAAACACCAATGGGGGATTCGACGCTCAACAATCAAGCCTTGATTTTGAAATCCCAATAATAGCTCTTCAGCTTCACTCGCCACGAACCTCGTGGAGAATGGTTCCATGTCTTCAATCTCGATGGCTTGAGACGGAGCCTCATCAGAGATAGCAGAGTGGTCGAAGGCAGTTGTTGACATCGGTGCACTGGCAGATGGAATATTTTCAGAATTGAAGCTTGGAGAGGAGGCAGGATTGTCTGCAGGGGATGTTGGTTTCAGTGTCACAACACCATAACCAACATGGGCTGACGTGGCAGCTTTGGACTGCTTCTTTTCTCTCTTTGGGTGGAATTTTCTTTATTATTTAGAAGCACAACCTGTTTCTGGAGCTTTGCTGGGTGATGGTGAATTCGATATTCTGCAAGAGACTGAAAACAACTACAAACAAAAAATTGAGTGTCGTAGGCAGTAAAATTTGGAGAAAGAAAAAGTAAAATTAAGAAAATAACTCCCCAACTCTTTCTCAAAATAAGACACACGATCTCAAATCAACTACTCCATCATCTCAATTTTGTAAATAAAAACCGCAAATCCCAACTACAAATTAAAACCGAGATAGAGCTAGATTTTTATAAACCATCACCATAGTTGAACAAATTCTTTGCAAAGTAATTTTTCACTCGCCAAATTAACCTCTTATTACCTGTCCAATCCTCCGATTATAACACCACTGAAATACTTGGTTAGCTCCATTCAAAACAAAATTAAGAGTTTTCAAGATAGACAAAGAATATAAGCAACAATACGCACAGCAAGATGGCATCTTCACAGAGTATGAATGTCCTAAGGGATGCCTAAAATTCATGACCTAAAAGATTATACAAAACATATTAAGATTTCAGTGACTTGATCCAATGTTGCTTTTTATTACTAACAACATTATGAACCAACATTGACTTAGGTGAAGTCAATGGAAACTTACCCCTTAACCCAAGTTAATGACTACGTCAAGATCTCTCAAGAAGGTGATTTTTAAAGATTGGAGAATTTTGTGTCCAGATTTTCTTCATCCTTGAAGGGAATTTAAATCTTTTAATCTTCAACAATTTCTGTTAAACACCTCTTGTTTTTGGACCTGGAAGAAAATCAGTTTCTGCGGGCAAGTCCCACAATCACCTACTTTTGAAGAGGTTGGTTCTTTTTGTCATTACTTTTATTGCAACAGAGGACCTTATTGCACTTTCAATCAAACTCAATGCATTAGTATAATGTATGAAAAGAAAGATAAAAATGCATGCAAAAATATACAGATGTTGTGACTGATGTTAATAAGAGGTGTCACAACATCACAAACCAACATTGGTTAAACAATGCACATACCGAGATCTCTTCTCAAACGAGAGAAGGTCTTGTAATCTAATGCCTTCGTGAAGATGTCAGCCAACTGATTATCAGTTCCAATATGTTCAAGGCTAACAATCTTCCTCTCAACTAGGTCTCGAATAAAGTGGTACCTTATGTCAATGTGTTTGATTCGAGAATGCTGGACTRGWTTTTTGGAGATGTCAATGGCACTGGAATTGTCACACAACACGGTCAAGATACTACTGTGCAGACCGTAGTCTTCAATCATTTGGTTCATCCACAGTAATTGTGTGCACGCACTTCCAGCTGCAATGTACTCGGCTTCAGCTGTAGAAAGAGAAATACAATTTTGCTTTTTGCTGTACCAAGAGATTAGATTATTACCTAGAAAAAAATATCCTCCAGTAGTGCTCTTTATATCTACTACATCCCCAGCCCAGTCTGAATCAGTGGATCCTAAAAGTTCAGTACCAGTATCTTTTGTATACCACACACCTAGTTCAGTTGTACCAGCAATGTACCTAATAATTCTTTTAACAGCTTTCAAATGTGACTCTTTTGGATTACACTGATATCTAGCACATAAGCACATACTATACATAATATCTGGTCTACTTGCTGTCAAATACAACAAACTCCCTATCATACTTCTATACATTGTGTTATCAACACCCTTACCAACATCGTCTCTGGACAGCTTCACATTTTTGCCCAGTGGCGTTTTCTTGACAGTTTCACCCTCTAACCCAAACTTTTTGACTAAGTTCTTTGCATATTTATTCTGGGAAAGAAAAATACCGTCATCAAGCTGTTTAATTTGTAAACCAAGGAAGTATGAGAGGTTACCTTCCATGCTCATTTCGAACGTATCAGACATTCGAKTRACAAACTCCTTGACCATCTGCTCGTTAGTGGATCCAAAAATAATATCGTCTAMATAAATTTGGACAATTAAGATGTGCTTGTTGGATTTAAGAAGAAACAGAGTTTTATCAACTTCCCCTCGTCTAAAGTTCAGATAAAGCAAATGTTGAGTTAGCCTTTCATACCAAGCTCTAGGAGCTTGTTTTAAACCATAAAGGACCTTTTTCAACTTTAAAACAAAATCAGGTTTTTGAGGATCCACAAATCCTTTAGACTGCTCAACATACACTTCTTCACTTAAGACCCCATTCAAAAAGGCACTCTTAATGCCCATTTGATGCAAAGAAATTTTCATATAACAAGCAACAGAAAGCAAAAGTCTTACCGACTCAATTCGAGCAACAGGGGCAAATGTCTCATAAAAATCAATTCCTTCAATTTGTGTATACCCCTGTGCTACAAGTCGAGCTTTATTCCTCACAATGTTGCCTGGTTCATCAGTCTTGTTCTTGAATATCCACTTGGTCCCCGTCACGTGAGCACTTTCTGGCCTTGGAATAAGATCCCACACATCATTCTTGGCGAATTGTTCCAGCTCCTCTTGCATAGCCCGAATCCAGAACTCATCCTTGAGTGCATCCTCCACACGTTTGGGCTCTATTTCAGAAAGTTACAAAGACTCACGAATCTTAGAACAATTGGTAGACAAACATACATACCTGACCATTTCCTTGAAATTTATTTGTCTTCGTCTTGTACTTCTTTCATCYATATYWCCAATGATTTGGCCCACGGGGTGGTTTTTCTGGATTCTGGATGGAATGTCCCTCTGATGAAGATCAATGGGATCTGCTGGATCTTCTTCCTCTGAATCAGAATCAGATTCTGCAACTTAACTCGATGTTGGTACCGATGTTGGTATCCCAGTATCAACATGGTTATCAACATCACTCAGATATCTGAGTTCAGCAGCTGCATCTTTGTTCTCAATACCTGCACCATCAACTGAAGTAGGAGTTACACTACCTTGAGGATTTTGATCATAAACCAGATCATTATCCTCGACAGGCTTGACTCCGCTCGTTAGATCATCAAACTTGACATTTACTGACTCAAACATACTTCGAGTTCGAAGGTTAAACAACCTATATGCATGACTATTTTGGGAATAACCCATGAAAATNGTCAAGATACTACTGTGCAGACCGTAGTCTTCAATCATTTGGTTCATCCACAGTAATTGTGTGCACGCACTTCCAGCTGCAATGTACTCGGCTTCAGCTGTAGAAAGAGAAATACAATTTTGCTTTTTGCTGTACCAAGAGATTAGATTATTACCTAGAAAAAAATATCCTCCAGTAGTGCTCTTTATATCTACTACATCCCCAGCCCAGTCTGAATCAGTGGATCCTAAAAGTTCAGTACCAGTATCTTTTGTATACCACACACCTAGTTCAGTTGTACCAGCAATGTACCTAATAATTCTTTTAACAGCTTTCAAATGTGACTCTTTTGGATTACACTGATATCTAGCACATAAGCACATACTATACATAATATCTGGTCTACTTGCTGTCAAATACAACAAACTCCCTATCATACTTCTATACATTGTGTTATCAACACCCTTACCAACATCGTCTCTGGACAGCTTCACATTTTTGCCCAGTGGCGTTTTCTTGACAGTTTCACCCTCTAACCCAAACTTTTTGACTAAGTTCTTTGCATATTTATTCTGGGAAAGAAAAATACCGTCATCAAGCTGTTTAATTTGTAAACCAAGGAAGTATGAGAGGTTACCTTCCATGCTCATTTCGAACGTATCAGACATTCGAGTAACAAACTCCTTGACCATCTGCTCGTTAGTGGATCCAAAAATAATATCGTCTAMATAAATTTGGACAATTAAGATGTGCTTGTTGGATTTAAGAAGAAACAGAGTTTTATCAACTTCCCCTCGTCTAAAGTTCAGATAAAGCAAATGTTGAGTTAGCCTTTCATACCAAGCTCTAGGAGCTTGTTTTAAACCATAAAGGACCTTTTTCAACTTTAAAACAAAATCAGGTTTTTGAGGATCCACAAATCCTTTAGACTGCTCAACATACACTTCTTCACTTAAGACCCCATTCAAAAAGGCACTCTTAATGCCCATTTGATGCAAAGAAATTTTCATATAACAAGCAACAGAAAGCAAAAGTCTTACCGACTCAATTCGAGCAACAGGGGCAAATGTCTCATAAAAATCAATTCCTTCAATTTGTGTATACCCCTGTGCTACAAGTCGAGCTTTATTCCTCACAATGTTGCCTGGTTCATCAGTCTTGTTCTTGAATATCCACTTGGTCCCCGTCACGTGAGCACTTTCTGGCCTTGGAATAAGATCCCACACATCATTCTTGGCGAATTGTTCCAGCTCCTCTTGCATAGCCCGAATCCAGAACTCATCCTTGAGTGCATCCTCCACACGTTTGGGCTCTATTTCAGAAAGTTACAAAGACTCACGAATCTTAGAACAATTGGTAGACAAACATACATACCTGACCATTTCCTTGAAATTTATTTGTCTTCGTCTTGTACTTCTTTCATCYATATYWCCAATGATTTGGCCCACGGGGTGGTTTTTCTGGATTCTGGATGGAATGTCCCTCTGATGAAGATCAATGGGATCTGCTGGATCTTCTTCCTCTGAATCAGAATCAGATTCTGCAACTTAACTCGATGTTGGTACCGATGTTGGTATCCCAGTATCAACATGGTTATCAACATCACTCAGATATCTGAGTTCAGCAGCTGCATCTTTGTTCTCAATACCTGCACCATCAACTGAAGTAGGAGTTACACTACCTTGAGGATTTTGATCATAAACCAGATCATTATCCTCGACAGGCTTGACTCCGCTCGTTAGATCATCAAACTTGACATTTACTGACTCAAACATACTTCGAGTTCGAAGGTTAAACAACCTATATGCATGACTATTTTGGGAATAACCCATGAAAATTCACTTATCACTTTTTGAGTCAAGTTTAGCAAGATGATTTCTATCGTTAAGCACATAGCAAATACATTCAAACACATGAAAATAGCTCAAGTTTGGTTTCTTCCCAATCAACAATTCGTAGGGAGTTGCACATGAACCTGGTCTAAAATAAGCCCTATTCGTGATATGACATGCAGTGTTCATTGCTTCAGCCCAAAATCGTTTAGCTATCCCATTAGAAATAAGCATAGTTCTAGTCATCTCCGCTAGATTTCTATTCTTACGCTCAGCTACGCCATTTTGTTGAGGGGAAATTGGAGAAGAAAATTCATGACTAATACCCTCAGAACTGCAGTACTTCAGAAAAGATGTGTTTTCAAACTCCTTTCCGTGATCAGTTCTAATCCTACCAATTTTCACGTTAAACCTTACACATAGCTTCTTTGCAAGTTTTTTGAAAGCCTCAAACGTTTCAGATTTTTCTTTTAGAAACTCTACCCAAGTAGACCTAGAAAAATCATCAACAATTATGAGAACATACCTCTTTCCACCAAGGTTCTCAACTTCAAGTGGTCCCATGAGATCCATGTGAAGCAATTCAAGACATGATGATGTAGTGAGACTTTGTTGGAATGGATGTGGCACTCTAACTTGCTTTCCTTTCTGGCATGCCTCGCACACTGGAATGATCTTGGTGTTGAGCTTAGGCAGCCCCATCACAGCTTCTTCCTTGGTCAACCTGTCCATCATCTTGTAATTTACATGTCCAAGCTTTTGATGCCATAGTTCTACATCACTAAATTGGGACAACCTGCAAAAAGCATCACTATGAATTTGGTAGCAATTATCTGAAGTTCTTTTCCCGGTGAGAATACACGATCCATTCTCCTCATAAACTTCACACTTTTCTCGGTTGAATTTAACGCTAAATTCTCCGTTGCACAATTGACTTATGATGATCAAATTTGTAGTGAGTCCTTCTACTAACAGCACATTTTCCAGTGTTATAACGCCAGGAACGTGGAGAGTTCCTTGGCCAACGATTTGGCCATTTGCGCCTCCTCCATACTTCACTTTTCCACCTCTAAATCTGACAATGTTGGAAAGCAATTCTTCTGATTCACTTTTCCACGTCTAAATCTGACAATGTTGGAAAGCAATTCTTCTGAGCCTGTCATATACTTCGAGCATCCACTATCAAAATACCATGCTCCAGGGACAAGAGACTTCAGGGAGGTATGGATCATATTGCACTTGACGCTGTTTTTCTTGACCCACACTTGTTTGTATCTGATGTTGGTATTGATATTGGTAGCACGGTTACCAACATTGGACTTGAAAGTCACATTTTTTCTCTGAAAATGTCTTTTCTCACCAATGATCTTCCAGCAAAAGGGCCGAATGTGCCCTGGTTCTCCACAATGATGACACACGAAATGTCTCCTCCTCTTCTTGTGGCGTTTGGAAGGTTTTCGTTCTTGACTCGACACTTGCATTGGCTGACTTAGCTTGAAACCTATTCCATGCTTAGAGGACTCTGGGAAGCTAACCTGCAAAATTTCATCAAGCTTCGCCTTACCTTTGTTTAGATTTGAAATGGTTCCTCGAACAGTGGTCATTCTTCATTTTTTTCAAGCTCAGTATCTTTCTTGGTGAGAGATATTTCCAGCCGGACAATAATGTCAAGCTGATCCTCCTTTTCTTTGGTTAGCTTTTCTACTTCTTTTTCGAGCTCTTTGGCCTTGAGTACCTGTTTACTCCAACTGATAAACAATTTCTGGTGATCAACACTCAGCTGCTCGCATTCCTCATAATAATCAGTGGTCTCTGCATTCAGGCACACGATGTTGTCTGCAAGCAAACCAACATGAACATCATCGTCCCACACAACATGGGAAAATAAAGCTAGAACGGAATCAGTTGACTAAGAATCATTAACATCTTCGGTGAAATCCGTAGCGACCATGCTTTTCTTTCTAAGAGTGTTGGGACACTCGTTTTTGTAATGTCCCCAACCTTTGCATTCGTGGCATTGAATCTCGTTGAGTGGTTTTGTTGAACTGGACACATTGGAAATTGAATTTGTGGACTGAGATCGTGGAAGAGTACGTCCAGTAAACTTTGGAGTGGATGTCTGTGTCCTGTCCCTTGGAGTCGCGCTTCCAAGGACTCTTCTATGGCCACCACCTTCATGCTATATTTCTTCGTAATGGATCTCAGCAATTTTCCTACAAGACGGGAATTAGTTATGGGCTCACCAAGCTCTCTGCACTCTTCAGTTATTTCTGCCAATCTTACGGAGTAGTCCAAGATTGACTCTTTCTCATCCATTCTCATAGCCTCGAAGGTAGATATGAGCATTCTTAATCTGGATTTCTTCACGCTTGTTGTTCCTTCACACACCCTTTGGAGTGCGTCCCATGCATCCTTTGCTGACTCGAAATTCTTGATGATTTGATAGTAGCTTGCATCTACATAGCCACACAAGGTGTTGATGCATTTGGAGTTCCAATTTGCAGCAGTTGCTTCATCAGCAGTCCATTCTTCCTCCTTTTTGGGAATGGTATCGCCTTCGCCATCCGTGACACATGGCTTTTCCCATCCAATGAGGACAGTTTTCCAAACACGCTCGTCAATGCTTTTCAAGTGCCATCTCATTCTCTGTTTCTAGAGAGAATAATTCTCACCATTAAGGATTGAGGGCCTTGGGTTGCCTTGAGCATCCATAGCACCTAAAAAATAAGGATCAATACTTAAGAGGTTAAGTAACCCGCTCTAGATGCCAATCGTAAAATTAGAAGGTCTATGGATATACGAATAATTCTCAGATTCACGATGTTTTTAATCAATGTTACCAACATCAGTTAACAACATTGACCAGAGTAAATTAAATTTATGCAGCGGGAGTTAAAATACGAGAACACGATTAAACAAATTCAGTTCACAAGTAAAAGTACTTGTGAACTTGGGTGTACAAACCCGAAAACTATATTACTTTCTTTTTAAGTTCAATACAAAATATAAAGTAATATATGAAAACTAAATATCAAGAAACTTGATACTAAATACTTGTTACTGGAATGGCAAGATCTTCTTCGTCGGTCACGCAACTTCAAAGATCTTGTTTATCACGATCGTTGGCTCCAAGTAAATTTCTTCTTCGTGTTCTTCTTCCTTTCTTGTTCGTCTTGCACCGTACGTCGAGTCTTCAAGAATTTCGTGCATCTTGATCTCTAAAAAACCGTGTCCAAGTATTAGGAGTTCTTGTGTCTTAAATAGACAACCTAGAATCCTAAACTTGGTAAAATCCTAAAAATAAATCCTAAACACAACCTAGGAATAATTAAAGTCTTGTACACAAACTAGGAAACATAATATACTCCTAAATCTAGTTTCCTAACTTATTTTGTGCCCAAGAAAGGCAAACAACTAAATAAGGAATTAATCCCAAGAATAAATTCCTCAACAAAGTGGGTAGAGGCGGAAGCTCTAGCAAGAATAACGGAAGAAGCGGTAATGGGATTTATATGGAAAAATATGGTATGTCGCTTCGGTGTGCCAAGGGTGTTGATATCGGATAATGGTACCCAGTTCACAGGAGCCAAAATTAAGGCCTGGTGCGTTAAGATGAAAATCCAGCAGCATTGCACGTCTGTATATCATCCGCAGGTGAATGGTCAAGTCGAGGTAACCAACCGCATTCTTGTCCAAGGGCTTAAATCACGATTAGAAAGATCTGGAGGGAAATGGGTGGAAGAGCTAAATGCAGTACTCTGGGCATATCGCACAAACCCCAAGGAGAGCACGGGCAAAACTCCCTTTAGCCTCGTATATGGCATGGATGCTGTGGTCCCCGCAGAAATTAGTCTAGAAACTCATCGAGTGCAAAATTACAACCAAGCCCAGAATGAAGCATTAATACAAGATGCTCTGGATTTATTTGAGGAAAAGAGAGACCAAGCGGTGGTGCAAATGGAACACATGCGAGGGCGGATCAGAGCGGTTTACAATAAAACAGTTCGAGAGAGGTGCTTCCAAGTAGGGGACCTGGTTCTTAAAAGAGCTGATTTGGGACAAGCCAAAGGAAACCTAGACGCTACGTGGCAAGGACCCCTCTGAGTCACCCAGGTTCTGGCTAGAGGAGCTTACAAGTTGGAAGAACTGGATGGGACAGAGATCCCCCGCGCTTGGAATATTACCAACTTACGTAAATTTTACACATGATTATAATTTTTCAAATTTTTGTTTATTGGATTGAATAAAATTGCAGGTCTTCTCGCACATCAAGCACTTGAATACGTGTTTAAAGCCATGATTGGCTAAGGACGGATGTCCTCGATTTTACCTGACCTGATTGTCAGTTTAAAGCCAGGATTGGCTAAGGATGGATGTCCTCGATTTTACCTGACCTGATTGTCAGTTTAAAGCCAGGATTGGCTAAGGACGGATGTCCCTTGATTTTACCTGACCTGATTGTCAGTTTAAAGCCAGGATTGGTTAAGGATGGATGTCCTCGATTTTACCTGACCTGATTATCAGTTTGAAGTCAAGATTGGCTAAGGATGGATGTTCTCGATTTTACCTGACCCGATCGTCAGTTTCAGCCAGGGCGGCTGCCCACGATTCTCCTGATTGTCAGCTCAACGTTAAGATAGGCCAGAGGTGGCTGCTCACGATTTTCCTGACCTGATTGTTAGCTTGGGCACGCGAATAAAAAGTCCTATGAGGTAAATTCTGAATTGGTAAAACGCGGATATAAGCATATGATAAAATGGCTTGAGCAAGCAAAAAGCTGATTCAAAGTTTGAGCAAAACTGAGAAAATGTGTATAAAAAGCATAAAATTAATATATTTCATTAACTGGAGCACAACACAAAAAATAGGTTGCCCACACCTTCTACGAAGGTTGGCAACTTTGATTACATAAATTTGCAGGAAACAAAAAAGATAAAACCCAGATATTCATCTGGGTGAAGCGCGCCGATATGAAGCCAAAGCTCGGCGAACTCGCCAGAGCTCACGCTCGGTCTCATGCAGGCGGCGGCGGTATTTGTCAGATCGATGGGCAAGTGCTTGAGCTTCGACAGCAGCAACGGTCAGATGATTCACCAATTTGGCAAGATCCTCCTTCTCCTCCTGAAGTTGGAGGTTAACTTGCCGGAGTTCAGCCCACTCTCTTTTGTAGAAACGTTTCTTCTGACGCTTCCTCTCCAGAAGGCGGTAGAGACAACCAATTTTCTCCTTGAGTGAGATGATTTGATCGGAAAGTTTAAACTTCTCAACAACAAGAGAAATGTTCTTTTGCCTTACTATGTCAATTTCGTTGATAAGAGGAGAAGAGGCCATGATAAAAAAAATTAGAGAAAATAACAGAGGCATGCGCACATTTAAAGGTGTGAAAATGCGTACAAATGGAATCAAAAGTACTAGGGTTTCCGGAGGATCAAGAAACCCTAGAAGATCAAGAGTTGCAACAAGACAAAAAGCGTTAATTGTCATTAAACAGAAAATATTCGAGTACAGATTTCATATTCAGAAAGGACAAAAGAGACAGACCAGCCACATAGGCTACCTACGGGTCTGTTATAAAAGTAAAGGCTCACACATCCTAAGTATCAACCTCCATATCCGCCCTCAGCTCTGTCGACAGATGATCCACCGTACCCTCGGAAAGACCTCCCGGAGAAGCTCCCCCAGGCAGCTCACCCAGACCTGCAAAGGTTGGGGAGGGAGATGAAGTAGAAGGGACCACAGCGAGGGTCAGGTCTGTTTGAGTTGAACCAGATTCGAGAGCATGGAGAACAGAGTGAACATGCTCGGCAAACTCTGCAGACCCGGTGGTGTGGAGACGATCCTTCGCAGGGTCATATGAGAAGGAGGTCGGCTCAGGTGGGGTTTTCAGCGGTACTTTTCGATCAAAGGGAGCGTTGGGATTGGCATGAACCCATTTGGCCTGCTCATCCAAGCCATAGTTGTAGTACACCACAGCCTCTGGAAAGAGTAGGGAAAAAAGGGCTTTGGATCCCAAAAAGGCCTTCTTGGCTTCATCCCTGGCCACCTGGACCAAATTGAGCCCCTCCTTGGAATTTAAGAACTTGCCCTTCCACTCTTCTTTGGCCTTGGTTAGAGCCTCATCTGCCAGGCTCCTTTCCTCCGCTATAGCCTCGTCCCGAGCTTCGGATCGGGCTGTCTTCAGCATCTTCACTTGGGCTTTCTTCATCCCATCTACCTCCTCCTGCAGCTTTTTGACCTCCTTGACTTTCTCATTGGCAAAGGTCCTGACCTACGACATCTTTTCAATAAGGGCTTTGTTCTCCTTAATAAGATCAGCCTGGGCTATGGATCTGGTTGCCCTAATGGCTAAGAGCGCCCTCTTGGCTTCATTTTGGACGTCAGAGAGAAAGTTAGAAACTCACTAAGTAACAAATGAGGAAAGAGAAGAGTAATGGAAAGACATACCCTAGCCTCATCCTGACACCAGGACTCCAGGAGTTCGCGATCACTCATTTTCTCTAAGACGCGCATGTCTTCAGGCGCACACTGAGCACTTACGTGTCGAACTGCCACATCTCCTGAGCAGTTCAGGACAGGAGTCCGGCGCGGAGGACCCGCGCTGCGAGTGACGGTGGCGGCAGGTCTGGTAGTTGCAGGGTTAGCCGGGGCCGCGGGGATGCTCACACCTCGGCCGCGGTTGGATCGGGGCCTTTTCAGCTGAGGAACGTCCTCCTCGTCGGAGTCAGATGTGAATCGCCTCGCTGGGGAAGGGCTCTGGGCTCGTGGTGCGGAAGATGCGCCTACTATATGGACCGCGGGCTCTGCATCAGCCTCTGCTCTTTTCTTGTCGGCTGACTCGAACATCATGCGCATCATCCTTTTTGAAAACAAAGAGCAAAGGAAGTAAAGACTCATGGGCATCAAGATATGATGTAACAGACCAGGCTAGAGAAAGCCTTTTACCAATCTCCGGGGTTAAGGGACCTGTCTCGCAAGTTTCATTGAAGAAGTCCAAAACATGAGGGAGGAGGAGTTCATTTATATTTATAGGATTCTCATTCAGAGTAGATACAATTTTCTGAATACGAGGAGGTCTGCCTGCTGCGGTCAGATGGGGGTAGGAAGGTAATTTCTCTATGGGCTGGGAAATAAAGCCCCAATCTCCATCACAATGGACAAAGAAAAACTTTTTCCGCCAGGCTTTGTGAGAGGAGGGGAGTTTGTGTATAAAATGAACCCTAGGTCTGGCTGTGAGATAAAAGCAGTTAGGGGACAAAATCTTCTCTTGGAAGAGCTGGTAAAATACGAGGGATGTTGGATCCAGGCCAGCATAACGCATGGCCAGATTATAACATACCATTATTCTGAAGGAATTAGGGGTGAATTGAAAAATGGGGATTTTGTACATCTGGGCTATCTCAAGCATCAAGGGATTTACTGGTAAACGTAAACCCGCTTGAAATTGATCGGCATAGAAAGTCAACCATCCCTCCGACGCTTGACAGGCTAAAATGCACGCCGGAGGGGGATAGGGATCGAATGGTTCTTTGATTTTGAACTGGGAGCGAATTTCCTCTATCGATTGTTGGCTGAGGATAGAAGTGATCTTGAGGTGGTCCGATACCGGTAGAGGGTATATTAAACCCTCAGAAGAGGAGGAGTCGACGGTTGCCGCCACCGGCAGATCTAATGGTAATAGGGGGGAGGTCGCCGCCACCTCAGGGCTAGCAGGGAGTTGAGATGACGAAGCCCCTGCTGCATCTATAGGGGTAGACGGCGGATAAGAAGGAGCCCTAACCGCCTCTGGGGTGGATGATAAGGAGGAGGAGAGAACCATCGCCGCCTCTGGTGGAACAGACGGCGGAGATGCGGAGGCCCTTATATCTAAAGAAGACGACATCATAAGAAAAATAAAAGTCAAAAGGATGAGAAAGATACCTGGTTTGTAAGGATCGCCGGGAAAGTGAGATGGAGAGAGAATTCGCTGAACACTGGGGAAGATGGAGAGAGCCTGAAATTTTGGAAAAGTAAGAAGCGAAAAGTAAGAGAAAAAGACAAGTCCAGCGGGCGTAATAAGATAAAAGATAAATTTGAAAAAATGGAAATCGATAAAGGCGGGATTTGATGGGATCCCTGCATTTAATGCTAGCAGGCGAACAGTGCCCTAGGAGGTGAGCTGGAACGTCCACCGTCCTAGACTAGGGCTGATGTGGCGTGTGCCCAGGGGACTGGCGTGGTTGTTACGTGGGAAGATGAACCAACATCGCTAATGCCAAATAGTTAGGCCTGGGTGTCAAGTGGATTTCTCGGGATTCCTCCAAGTACGAGAAGTCATAAAGGATGGAACGACCTCATTTATTTAGAAATGGATTAGGATATTACCGATCTACCCCAACTGATTGGGGGGAGGAGTTGATATGGCAATATATATGCCAGACCTGGTTTGGGGTAGCTCTGACTCAGAGTAATTAGATAAATTAAGGGAGGGCTAGAACAGCTCTGTCTTAGAGAAAGATATAAATAACCTTCCTAATGACATCAGGAATGTCAGGAAGAGGTGGTTATCACCCGTGATCCATCCTGAACTTAGCTATCTTGGAGAGATCACTAAAAGCTTGAAGATTATGCCGAACTAAAGTTTCGGGGACTGACTTTTAGCCTGGTCTGGGTTAGAGATCTGATTAAGTCCTCTAAGAAATAGAGCTCATCCTCATTATAGCAAGATTTGATCTGTTGAAAAGCAGGAACATAAAAGGCAAGAAGAGATGAATAACGACAGGTCTGGTTCCTTGAATTCTGCTGGAATCCCAGAGCTGAGATAATGCGGAATGAAGGAAGACCTGGAACAAGGGAGACCTGTTTCCTAGATCCCCGGCAAAGGGACAAGTAGGACCACTTGTCAGAATTTGTTGCATAACGGTCCGTGATTCGCGGCATGCGCTCCTGGGATCCCGGCTGGGGTCTCCACGGGAGGAAGATATAAGTATCTTAACTCCAAGGTTGAAAGAGAGAAGAGCAGGTCTGGGCGAATACCTGGGGCTGAGGCAATATGGAATAGTAGAAGAAGAGCAGGCCTGGGCCAGAAGAGAGCGAGTGGGACCATTTGTCAGAGTTTGTTGATTAAACGGCCCGTGATTCGCGGTCTTTGTTTCCGAGATCCCGGAAAGGGGTCCCCGCTAGGAAAACTATAAATACCTCAGCCCCAAGGCTGAGAAAGGTAAGTCATTCTCTTGAGCATTCTTGCTTTCTTTCTGGAAAACACCTCAAACGCTTACTGACTTAAGCATCGGAGAGGTTTCCACCTGAAAGTCACCGGTGGTCCTTTCTAACTTGTGTTTGTGGTGCAGATCAGGAGGGTGTTCAAGGTTCTAGGCGTTCTCAATGTTGGTCATTTTTCGGGTAGAAACAGAGGTGAAGTTTAAAGATTGGATCTTTTTAATCCAAATTTTCTTCATCTTTTTAAAGATCTGAAGATAAATAGTTTATCTTTAGCAATTGCTACAGACACCTCTTGTTTTAGGACCTGGGAGAAAACCAATTTCTGCGGGAAAGTTCCACAATCACCTAGTTGAAGAGGTTGGTCTTTGTGTCACCATTTTTATTACAACACATGATCTTTTTTCACTTTTAACCAGACTCAATGCATTCATATTATGTATGTAAAAGAAAATAAAAATGCATGCATAAAAATACAGATGTTATGATTGATGACAGTTCAGTTGTCATAACATCAAAATTAACACTGACTAGACAATGCACATACCGAGATCTATTCTAAAACGAGAGAATGTCTCTAAATCTAATGTCTTTGTGAAGATGTCATCTAGATGATTGTCTTTCCCTACATGCTCAAGATTCACTATCTTCCTCTCAACCAAGTCTCGGATAAAGTGATACCTGATGTCGATGTGTTTTATTAAAGAGTGTTGAACGGGATTTTTTGAGATATCTATGGCACTCGTATTATCACAGAGTACGATCAGAATACTACTATGGAGATCGTAGTCTTTGATCATCTGGTTCATCCATAAAAGTTGCGTACACGCACTTCCTGCTGCGATATATTCAGCTTCAGCTGTACAGAGAGATATACAATTTTGTTTCTTACTATACCACGAAACCAGGTTACTACCCAAGAAGAAACATCCTCCAGTGGTACTCTTCCTATCTATGACATCACCTGCCCAATCTGAATCATTGTAACCAACAAGTTCAGTGCACGTATCTTTGGTATACCACAAACCTAGATCACTTGTTCCAGCCACATATTTAATGATCCATTTTACAGCTTTTAGGTGTGACTCTTTAGGGTCCGATTGATACCTAGCACATAAACACACACTATACATTATACCAGGCCTGCTTGCAGTTAAATATAGGAGACTTCCTATCACACTCCTATAAACGGTGTTATCAACACTGATCCCAACATCATCTTTCAACAATTCTTGGTTTACCCAATGGTGTTTTCTTATGCTTATCATTCTCTAACCTAAATTTCTTAACGAGATTTTCATAATATTTGGTTTGAGAAAGAAAAATACCATCTTCAAGCTTCTTAACTTGTAAACCAAGAAAATAAGAAAGATTACCTTCCATGCTCATTTCGAATGTATCTGACATCCGAGATATAAAATCTTTCACCATATGTTCACTAGTGGATCCAAAAACAATATCATCTACATAAATTTGAACTATAAGGATGTGCTTCTTGTATTTGAGGAGAAATAAGATTTTATCAACGTCACCTCGTCTAAAGTTTAAAAATAGTAAATGTTGTGTCAACCTCTCATACCAAGCTCTTGGAGCTTGTTTTAAACCATACAAAGCCTTTTTTTTAATTTTAAAGCAAAATTAGGTTTGTGAGGATCAGCAAACCCTTTAGGTTACTCAACATAAACTTCTTCACTCAAAACACCATTCAAGAAACCACTCTTAATGTCCATTTGATGTAGAGACAAGCAACAGCAACAAGGAGTCTTACCGATTCTATACAGCCAACTGGTGCAAATGTTTCATTGAAATCGATGCCCTCAATCTGAGTATATTCTTGTTCAACCAACCTTGTCTTATTTCTAACAATGTTTCCCGCATCATCGGTTTTGTTCTTGAATATCCACTTAGTACCGGTGACATGTGTATTTTCAGGACGGGGAACCAAATCCCAAACATCGTTCTTGGCAAATTGATCCAACTCCTTCTGCATAGCTTTGATCCAGAACTCATTCTTCAGAGTATCTTCCACACGCTTTGGCTCTGTATTAGCAAGGAACAATGTCTCTCGAATTTGAGAGTAGTTAGTAGATAGAAACAGACTTATCTTACCTTTCCTTTAAAGTTTATCTGTCGCTTTCTTGTGCTTCTCTCATCAAGATCTCCAATGATTTGACATGTCGGATGATTCCTCTGAATTCTTGACAAAATATCCCTCTGATATAGGTCAATTTGATTGTCCGGACTATCTTCACCTGAGTCTGAATCTGATTCGGGAGCTTCTGGGGTTGGTGTTAAGACAGGTGTTAGGTCGCCAGTTCATCATGAGGTGGTGTTGGGTTTGGTGACATGTCACCAGAATTGTCACCACTTGCAGCTTCGGTTTTTGTACCTGCACTATCGCCTAATCATCTGAAACATATTGAGGATTCTGATCATACACCAAATCATTGTCCTCAGCATGTTTAACTCCACTAATCAAATCATCAAATTTCACATTGACTGACTCCATCATGCAACATGTTCTAAGGTTAAACAATCTGTAAGCATGATTGTTCTTGGAATATCCCATGAAAACACATTTGTCACTTTTCGAGTCTAATTTTGAAAGATGTATTCTATCATTTAGTACATAGCAAACATACCCAAAGACATAAAAATAACTCAAGTTAGGCTTTTTTCCCAACAGCAACTCGTAGGGAGTAACATGTGACCCAGGTCTGATATACACTCTATTGATTGTGTGGAAAGTAGTGTTCATTGCTTCTTCCCAAAAGCATTTTGCAATTTCATTTGAGATAAGCATGGTTTTAGTCATCTCTGTAAGAGATCTTTTTTTCCGTTCGACTATACCATTCGGATGGGGGTAATGGGGGATGAAAATTCATGAGTTATTCCTACCTTTGAGAAATAGTTTGAAAAAGCCACATTTTCAAATTCCTTTCCATGATCTGATCTGATCCTACCTATGCTCACACCAAAACACACGCACAGCTTTTTAGCAAGTTTTTTGATAGCTTCAAAAGCCTCAGATTTTTCTTTTAAAAATTCAAACCAAGTAAATCTAGAGAAATTATCAACAATTATAAGAACATACCTTTTACCTCCAAGGCTCTCCACTTCAAGTGGTCTCATGAGGTCCATGTGCATGAATTCAAAGCAATTCGACGTAGTGAAGCTTTGTACATGTGGGTATGGCACCCTGACTTGTTTCCCCTTTTGGCATGCTTCACAAACTGGAATGATCTTCGTGTTGAGCTTCGGTAAACCAATTACAGCTGCTTTCTTCACCAGCCTTTCCAAAATCTTGTGGTTGAAGTGTCCGAGCTTTTGATGCCATCCCTCAGCATCGCTCAATTGAGACAGCTTATATAATACATCGCCATTAATTTGATAACAATTGTCGGAGGTCCTTTGGCCAGTGAGAATACAAGCATCTCCTTCATTGTAGACTTCACACTTTTATCGTGTGAACTTAACACTGAAACCACCATCATACAACTGACTAATGCTGATCAAGTTAGCCGTCAGTCCTTCAACAAGTAACACATTTTCGAGCTTTACAATTCCTGGAACATGGAGAGTTTCTTGGCCAATGATCTGACCATTTGAACCTCCACCATATTTCACTTTTCCTCCTTAGAATTTAACAATTTTGAGAGGGGGTCTTCAGATCCGATCATATATTTAGAACATCCACTGTCAAAATACCATGCTCCTGGAATGTAAGATTTTAGAGAGGTATAGATCATGTTGCACTTGATCTCATCCTTCTTCACCCAGACCTGTTTGACCTTAGTGTTGGTTTTGGTTTTAGTAACACGGAAGCTATCACGGGACTCAGCAGACTGACTTGTCCTCTGAAACTGATTTTTCTTGCCCGCTTTCTTCCAGCAGAAAGGATGAATTTGACCATGATCGCCACGGTGATGAAAAACATACTGCCTTCTTCTCTTTTTGTGATGCTTGGTCGTCAGTTTTTGGTTAGCTTGTTGTAGTTGTTGTTCAGGCTTGTATCTAATCCCATGCTTCAAGGACTCTGGGAATGTCATTCCCAGAATTTCATCTAGCTTTGTCGTTCCCTTGTTGAGATTTGAGAGAGTATCTTGAGCCTTCTTTAAATCGGTCTTCACTCGTTCTAATTGCGAGTCTTTCCTTGTGAGAGCTAATTCCAGATGAATAATTATATTCAATTGATCGTCCTTCTCATGAGTTAGCTTCTCAACCTTAATCATGAGAGATTTCATCTTTATAACTTAATTTCCCCAATTGGCAAATAGTTCGTCATACTCCATGCACAGTTTCTCGTACTTGTTAATTATCTCTACAACCTCTGCATTTAGACATAAGGTGTTGGTATTGATTTTATCAACACGAATGTCGTCATCCCGGAGAACATTAGCAAACAGCGCCGGAACTGACTTAGATGAGTCAGAATCACTTTCATCGTCATCATACTCCTTTGTAATCAAGTTCTTTTTCCTCAACGTGTTAGCACATTCATTTTTGTGATGCCCCCAACCTTTACACTCGTGACATTGAATTTCAATGAGAGTGATATGGCAATATAGAGGTCAGAATTGAGTTGGGTTAGACCTGATTAAGAGATAATTGAAATAAAGAGAGATATGGTGAGAACAGCTCGGTCTCAAAGGAAGGTCTGGTTGGGCCTCTTGGGAAAATAGGACATCAGGCAAAGATGATCACAGCTCAGGATTTTTCCTGACCTGACTATTTTAAAGAGAGATCACTACAGCCCGAGGATCATAATGAACTGACGAAAGTGCTCTACCAGGAAAACCCCAGGGCTAGAGTTGAGCCTGATGCTGATACTGAGGTGATATAGGAAAAGGAAGACCTAGAACGGGGAAGACCTGTTTTCCGGATTCCCAGTAAAGAGACAAGCGAGACCACTTGTCAGAATTGGTTACGTAACGGCCCGTGATTCGTGGCATGTGCTCCCGAGATCCCGGCTGGGGTCCCTACTAGGAGAAACTATAAATATCTCAGCCCCAAGGTTGACAGAGGTATGTCATTCTTTGTGCATTCCTTCTTTGCTTACTAAGAGAAACCTCATACACTTTACTGACTTAAGCATCAGAGAGGTTTCCACCGGAAAACCACCGGTGGTCCTTTCTCACGTGTCTCTGTGTGCAGATCAAAAAGGGTGTTCAAGGTTCCAGGCATTGTTCTTGACATCGGTCATATTTTAGGTCGAAACAATTGGCGTCGTCTGTGGGAAGGCGATCAAGCTAAGACGTGAGGGTTTTTTCTATGGCTTCAGACGGTTTATGTTGAAACTTGGTAGGAGAGCTCGGCGGAATTCCCAGCTCCACCGCGCCGTGGGTTATGCCACGGTCAGCAGAAACATCCACGGAAAGGCCCGAGGGGGCAGAGCCGGCAGCGGCAGTAGGATCAGGCACCGTGCCACCCTCCTCTGGCAGATCAACGCTTGCCGCTGGTGGGTATTTCAATGACGTCCTCCTTAGGCAGCTGTCTGAGCTCATCGGCAAAGCCGTAGAGACAGCTGTGGAGGAGAAGTTCACAGAGATGTCAACGCCGCCGTCCGGAGCACGGCCAGATCGCACAGTTCCGTCGACGGAAACTGAGCCACTGCTTGGCCAGGGCATGGATCGGACCCCTCTTCAGGACAGAGAAGAGCATTTCTCTACTTTGGATAGCGAGACGTCAGGCCAGGTTAATCCGGGTCTGGCTGCAGATGCAGAGCTTGAAGAAGGAAGTGCGGGAGTGCAAGAAGAAAATTACGAGCACAGGCACAGTGCCAGCGTGGCGAGGCACTCCGTTTACGGAAGAGGTCATGCGCGATGATGTACCGGCCTCATACCGATCTCTAGGCGTTGAGTACAATGGGACCACTGATCCATGGGACCATCTGAGCCGATTTGAGATTGCAGCAGCTCTGCATAAATTTTCGGATGCGGTTATGTGCTGGGACTTTCCGATGACCTTTACCAAATCAGCCCAGCTGTGGTTTAGCTAGTTGCCGCCTCGCTCTATTAGCAACTTTGATGAGTTCATCTCAGCTTTCCTGCATCAATTTACTAGCTGCAGGAAATACCAAAAGATGCCACTGGAGCTGTTCAGCCTTAAGTAGAAGGAGAATGAGAGCATGCGTGCTTATATCAACAGGTTTACAACGGCAAAGCTAGAAGTGCCTTCTGCATTGGAAGATATCCTTATAAACACATTAGCACAAGGCCTTCGACGGGGGGATTTTTTTCAGTCGTTGGTGGTCAAGCCAGCTCTGAAGTTCGGAGAGCTCCTGGAGAGAGCTGAAAAGTATATTCATCTGGAAGAGTCCTTGAAGATCAAGGAGGAAGGAGAAAAGAAAAGAGAGAGGTATGACAGAGAGGAAAGGGTAGTGGTGAAGAAACCCAGGCGAGAACCGTCCGGAAGGAGACCTCGTTTTGACAGGTATACCCCCCTGGCAACACTGCAGGGTGAACTTTTACAGGCAATAGAGAGGCACCCAGAACTCAAATGGCCCAAGACCTATTCGCAGAAACCGAGGAAAGAACGATCAGATCGTTTCTTGCGATTTCCCAATGAGTATGGCCATGACACAGACCAATGTACTCACCTCAAGGATGAGCTGAAGAGAATGGTTCAGGCAGGGCACTTGAAGGAGTATGTTCGAATGAGGAAGGAGGAAACCAGGTCTGGTCGTGCAGCAATGACCGGTCTCAGCAGAGTAAGAGAGATCAAGATAGGGGTCGCACTGAAGGAAGACGGACAGATCAGGCCCAGGTTATTCATGGAGAAATCTAGATGATTACTGGTGGAGGACTGGAAGAGCATTCTAAGCGGACGCAGCATAGCTACGTTAGAGCTGCAAGAGATTTAGTTCAAAAATCACGAGAGGTTAGGCAAATGGCGTCCATGCCAAATATCTGTTTCAGATAGGAGGATTGCGATGTCATTTTGGCCCCTCACATGGATGCTTTGGTTATAACGGCTATCATTGCCAATTATAACGTGAGGCGAATTTTTGTTGATACAGCAAGCTCCGCTGATATTTTGTTCTATGATTGTTTCCAAAAGCTGAAGATGGACGTTGAGTTGGAGGAGGTTACCACCTCTTTGGTTGGGTTTGTAGGGGGAGCCCTGAAGCCTTTGGGAGCGGTTAGGCTCCTCGTGACATTGGGAGAGGAGCCATACAGGGTGACCAGAATGGTGCATTTTCTTGCAGTGGATGCGACTTCCTCTTACAACGTAATGCTGGGTCGGCCGTCCTTGAGCCAATTCCAAACCGTCATATTGGTCTTTCATATGAAAATGAAATTCCCGGCGGAAGATGGAACAGTTTAAGTAAGAGGTGATCAATATGCGTCACGACAGACGTATGTCAAATGTATCAAAAGGAACAGCGAGGAGGAAAGACAGAGCAAGAGGGCTCGAGTGGAGCAATTGATGCCAGACCTGGTTAGGAGAGAGGAAGGGTTGATGTTGGTTGAAGTATTCCTGGGGGATGAGAGTCGAGTCCTCCGTGTAGGAACGACCCTTAGTCCCGAGGTACTGACAGACCTGGTCGCGCTATTAAGGGACAGTGCTGATGTGTTTGCCTGGTCTCCCCAAGACCTGGTAGGGATTGACCCAAAGGTGACTGAGCATCGCCTTAACATTAGCCCTAATGCGAAGCAGGTCAAACAGAAGAAACGTAACTTCGGGCCTGAGAAGGAGGCCATCATTGAGGCTGGGGTGGAGAAGCTATTAAAAGCCAACCATATTCAGGAGATACAATTTCCTGAATGGCTTTTCAATACTGTGCTAGTCCCCAAAACTCAAGAAGACTGGCGAATGTGCACTAATTTCTGCGATCTTAACCGCGCCTGCCCAAAGGACCACTACCCGCTCCCGAGGATCGATCAATTGGTCGATTCCACTTCTGGTTGTGAACTCCTAAGCATGATGGATGCCTCACAAGGCTATCATCAGATCAAGCTCGCGAAGTAGGACTGGAAGCGAGTCAGCTTCATCACCCCAAAGGAAACGTACTGTTACGTGGTCATGCCATTTGGGCTCAAAAATGCAGGAGCCACGTATCAGAGGTTGGTAGATAAAATGTTCAGGGAGCAGCTGGGGCAGAACATGGAGGCGTACGTGGATGACATGTTGGTCAAGTGCATTAAGGCAACCTCCCATGTGGAAGACCAAAAAGAAACATTCGCCACCTTGAGGAGGTACAGAATGAAGCTCAATCCCAAGAAATACGCGTTTGGGTGTACAAACCCGAAAACTATATTACTTATTCGTTATTCAAGATTAATAACAAAATAGCAAAGTAATATATGAAAAACAATTGCATCAACTCTTGATACAAAAATACTTGTCACTACGCTTGAGATGATCTTCTCTGTTGGTCACGCAACTTTGAAGATCTCCTTATGCTGAATCGTAGTTTCAAGTCGATCTCTTGCTTGTGTTCTGCTTCTCGATAATTGTCTTCCTTGCTGCGTTTTCTTTTCTTGAAGCCGTAACTAATTTACGTCGTTATCTTCTCCTTAAATAATCAAGACTCCTAGTCATGATAAACAAGTTAGACAAAAACTAAGCAAACTAAATAAAGTTCTAAACTCCACTTTGGAAACAAATCTAAAGTCTTAATTTATTTTTAAGTCCAAAAAAGACAAACAACTAAAAAAAGAAAAATTGTCAATAATAAAATTCTCGACATTTATGAATAAAGTGCGAGTCTTATCAATTTGAAGAACAATTATTGATTTTTTAATTATTATTTTTGAATCTCCATGAACATATAGTATAGATTCCCTTGTAATCCCATACTAGTTAAATCACTCCATGTCTTGAGTGTTTTTTGATCTTATTTTTTTAATAGAATTTATGTTGTAGTACATAATCAAATGTGATGAGTGTAGTATGTAATTAGATGTGTTTTTTAGATCTGTAATGCAGTTCATGAATTCGAAGATAATATTATGGTCTTATTTCATTAATTATATTATATACTAGTGTGAAAACCCGCGATTTCGCGGGAAAATATAAGAAATGCAAAAATATATAAAATTTATCAAAAATAATAGAAATTCATAATGTGTATTATAAATATCAATTACCCAAATAATATACATATTAACAATCGTAAGGGTGTCGAGTTTGGTCTACGGGTCAGGTTGCATGACAGGTAATTTCATATATATATATATATATATATATATATATATATATATATATATATATATATATATATATATATATATATACACGTATGTATGTACGTACGTATGTATGTATGTATGTATGTGAATACTATAATATTTATGAGGGTAGCAGTTTCGTATATATATTTCATTTTATATGAGTGTTGCTTAATTTTTAATTTATTTCTCAAATTTCCATATATTTCATGTTTGAAGATAAACGTTTATATGTATTGGATATTATCATATATACACGTTTATATGTATATGAATTAATACATGTTTAATATATTCCATTATATATAAACGTATACATGTATATGAAATATATTTGTTCATAAATATATAACAAAAATCAATAAAATTCATCATTTCACATATTATTTGTAGAATGACTATTACAAAAAGGATTTCAACAATATAAAAACAAAGATTCTCGAGAGAATACTCCGTAAACATTAAATAAAAATAATCCCACTACTTTCAAGAGCTTAAACACAATTTCTTAAAACGTTTGAAAATTGAGGTTATGCACAAACTCTCTGTGAAGTAATGAGCTCGCTTTCGATAAAAATGACTGCAAAATAATAACTATATATAAGCAAGTAGAATTATTATTTGGTAATCACTTTTAAAAAGTTTGAAAATACTTTGATGAGAGCAAAAATGAATAAAGATCTAAAAATTAAAAATCACTTTTTTTAAATCCTAGAAGCTAAAAGTTAAAAGAAAAATATTATTTTCAAGAATATTTTACGAAACGCGATTTGAAAACTTAAAATCTAAAAGTTTAGAACTTTTTTTAAGTTTAGAAGCTAAAAAAGATAATAATATTGTTTCTTCAAAATTAATAAGCAAAAGAGAACTTAGCTTAAGAAGCCACATAAGCAGGATAAAAAAATATTATTCCAACAAAATAGGCTAAAAGAGTTTTGAATCACTTTTTTAAGTTTAGAAATTAAAAAAGTTAATAATATTATTCCAACAAAATTAATAAGTTAAAAGTTAAATGATATTCTTTTTAATATATTATCTTAATCTTAAACCATCCAATTTAGGTTAAGTTGATCTAATGGTAATTAGCTCAGCAGCTCCTAGGACCAGCTTTTTTTATGYTGATCCTACCCCGAATCCATTTCATTAGCAACCCTCAAATGTAATAATAAATAGATTCCACGATTCTAAATAGAAAAATTGTGAATTTATATACTACCTTAAAAAAATTAATCTTGCAGAGTAATTAACTTTATGTTCAAGAAAATGACTTATGGAAACAACTCTTAAACTATCCGAACGAATAACTTGTGCCAAGTGCGAGCAAATATAGGATACAAAGAATAAAGAARAGAACTAAGATTGGAGAAAGAAAAAAGGAGACTTATTTTTATTGTTATTATAGAAGTATAGTATTTCATAACAACGCCGCACTCTCATCTATAAAAGGTTCTACATTTCTAAAAAAACACATCACAACAGCCTAACACCAGGCCGGGCTGGGCCTCAAAATGTGTTCAAGCCATCCCTCCTTAGTAGTTGTCCTGATTATCTGGAACAGAGCTGATGAAACACAAAATAGACAGTAAACAAACTAACCATGCATCTATCTATCCATGCAGAAATCTCAATCCACAGCATGCAGTTTCCATAAGCCTGGTAATTGGATGGGGTTCAAATCCCACACCGATTCATTTTCTTAAATAAAGAAAAGGAAAGCCATTACAAAATTACGCAACCATAAATATTCATAAAAATTCAATTCAATATAAAATTTTAAACTTGCCAGCATAGAGATTGAAATCAATTAAAACTATATACAAATAAAAATAAAAACCATAAAATAAATTAAAACAGAAACCACATTGTCTCAATTTATTGTTCAATGAATTTTGTGCAATTAATGGAGTTTCATTGGACCTGCATGTGAAGAATTGCTTTGAAATGAAACAACTGAATTTATATGTTAAAAATGAAAATTAAAATAAGAAAACACTAATGAAAAGCCCTGCCACAAACAATGATGTCATGAGTTGAGAATCTATGTGAACAAATTAACAACATAACTATATGAATAATGGTTGGTGGAACAATTAACATCGATCTAGTAACAAATCTATTAAGTAAATTGATTTGATAAAAAATAATTTCCATGAAACTGATATGTAGATCTTCAGAGATTTAAATGGTATAAGTATAAAAAAAACTTAACAAAACAGATTTTACAGAAAATTACCAAGACTTTACATTCTTTAAACCTAAAATGGTACAATTAATGCTATTTCTTATTTCTTTAATAAAGCATTTGTAAACAAAAGCAAAGTTTAGATTAGAAAAAAATCTTAACAAATTTATATGCAATTTTAAAGCTAAAAACTTGAGTGGTCAGTCAAAATGAAGTGAAATTCAACTCCACGGAAACTCAAAAGCTTAAATATATGAAAACCCATGAACTCTATCAGATCTTTTGAAAAATAAGTTTTATGTCCATGCATAAAAACACAACTCTCTAATCAGCTCAGATAAAAATCTCTTCCTACTTTCAATAACAATTTTCCAAAACTCTATACGATCTCTTGAAAAATAATTTTTATCTCCATGCACAAAAACACAACTCTCCAATCAGCTTAGATAAAAATCTCTTCCTACTTTCAATAACATTTTTTCAAAACCTTATTACATTGTATAATTGATGCATGCAAGCAATTAATAGTAAAATCGAAAACTCTTGATTACATTTAATTAACTCATAATATGAACAACCAAAACAATGATGCAAGAAAGTGACATTCAATTTGGGGAACATAATTAAAACATAATTACGAAACACCCCCAAGATTTTGAGCTAACTACAAAAAGGCCCTTGAGATTTTATTACGTCTTTAACCTATAATAACTTTACAAATATAAGGGGTGTTGGCATATTTTTTCTTATGAAAAGGATAACTGAAAATCAAACTTCAAGGAGTTTTTTTGTGACTTTAAAAAACATTTGGGCTCTTTTGTAAGTAGTCCAAACCTCGTGGTATTTTTTGTAATTATCCCATAAATTATAGAACTCCAGGAGCTCACATGAAAAATGAACTGAGTCTTATGATAAAGGCCCTTTGATGCATGATCATTTGCAAAGGCTTCAACTAAATTATTTACCTTCGGGGTGAGCCATTTTCTGCATGGCGGTTGGGGTAATCATGATCGGCATCGAAATCTGAAAGCCCAACACAGTAATTGTCATGTTAGTCTTGCTCACATCAATTAGAATCTGAGGCCTAAACATGTATTTTTTGTTCAAACGTAGCATCTCCAACAATAAACACTGATGACTAACAAAAAATTAATAATAATAATAATCTCTTAACACAGCAAGACTTATACTTCTTCTTTGAGCCAAATGGGCAGGCTTTTTTTCTTGAAATTTCCTGCAGCAAAAGCATGGATATGCAATTAACACACTAAGCAGCTAAAACATATGATGGGAGTAAAATGTGCTTCGAAATTTGATTTCAGTGCCTTGCATGCATGTGATAAACCTTGTCATCATGTTGTGCGTTGTTCTTTTTGTAACTTGTTTCTGCATCATTGCCAGATGAATTAATCCAGTTTGCATGTCTCGTCCGGACTCTGTTCAGAGTGTTGAGGTTCATTTCCAAAACCTAACAGATTATAACATGAAGCCAAGTAGAAATATTCAAAAAAATAAAATAATACAACCATATTTGAGCATTTAATTATATTCCAAGAAAGAGATATAATTGTTCTGGATTTTAGTACTTATTGAAAATTCAAACTATTTAGCAACATCAGCAGTCTGCACTACTTTAGTGTAGAATCTGTACTTCTATCTCCAGCAATTTGTACTAAAATGAAATATTCCTTATTTTATTCATTTAATCTAGAGTTCTATTGCTTTATAATTTATAAACATCCTACATATGTAATTTTATTTAGTAAAATATTATTAAATAGTATGTAAATGAAATTAATGTAAGCCAAAACCATGAGTGGAGTCTCTTCATTTCCTGAAGAAAATATGTCAAAATCCCATATGTCGTCTAATCTTTCATTGTCTTCATTTCTATCAATATAAGTGATGAAAACATAACTTGTGGTGATTTTTCATCACCAGCGGAGGTCAAAAAGTTATAATAAAAAAGGAAATAGAGTAAAGATGCGTCTATTTTGACAAATACGGTCAAAGAATAATAAAAATATGCTTCCTTTGACAACTATCCAAATTAAATGATGTTTTGGAGGAATTCACACATGTTAAGAAAATGAAAAAAAAAACATAATACACCCTTAATTAAAAGCATTAATGATAGTTGGAAAAATACCCATAATGAATTCACTCGTTAGGCAAATCAATGAATCTAAAGGTAATGTAGGTTGAAAAGCTAAGTTTATGCCTAGAAATTATTAAACATCGTTGATATTTCCGAAAAATTAAAAAATTTTAAAACGTTATTTAATTTGGATCGGAGGGAGAACATAAAATTCTAAAATATAAATAAAAAAGAGTATAGTTACCGTGCAGAAATAGTGCTGCTCACAGTCCTATTCTCGTGCAAAAAATTGGTGCACTGCCAGAGCACAATAATATCGCCCAACACTATTTTAATGAGCTCGTTGGAGATGGTCTTAGTTGTTAATGAAGATAATTGGAATGACATAAGCTGGGCCATTACTATATGAGGTTTTCATCGACTCAGAAAATTCTTCTCCAGCTAATGTCTGATCTGAAAGTCTTTGTTCAACCACAAGGACTTCTACAGCAGCATCGACATCACCACCCACTTGCTGTAAAGCCTACAATCACATTAAAATATAAAACCACACCCATTCGATGGATCACAACCCATTAGCAAGTTCTTAATTAAATTATATAATAATTACCTGTTCGACTTTTCTTACATCGTCGCATCCACTCTCCGCTTTTACTAAACTTATGGTGCCCTCATGTACAACATTCTTTCCACCTTCCTCTTTAGACTTTCTAGAAGCTGCTTTTGGTTGATTGGCGTTTGCTGAAAGAACAGCATCACCCTTTTTGACACAGCCAGATGTTATTAGACTCTATTAGTTATATATAGTTATAAAACTGACAATACTTGTGCTAAATTTGATAAAAATGGATAAAAAGAGGAAAAACTTGATAACAATTAGCCTAGCTGGTCTAGAGCAAGTGTCATCCTTTAAGCACACACTATTGTAGTGCTCTCCATCATGATACGAACTGCAAAATAAATGAGCAAAAACAAATATTAAAAACCTAATATCGTTCATGTACGATTTGTTCCGAAATATTTTGGAGTGTTATCTTGTAATTTGTGTCTGGTAAGCAAAAAATAATTGATTAAGATTATGGAAGGACTTCTTGGACTACAACTCACAAAATTAGACGTGTWGGAAAAAATATTAGGTTRAAAGCARATTTRATATGTTTACTAATAAACATGCACTAATCGGGGGTCACATAAATTTACTTCTTATGAGCCCTTAAAGTACTGTGAACATTCTGCGCTAATTACGTTGAGAATATGCAAGCAGATTAAAACTAAGGACCTGAATTAACCGACACCACCGCAAGCTCAGCCCGAATCTCGGCCGAAAACACCACCATAGCCCCACAACAGTCGCCATCCCAAAACAAATGACACCGGAAATCAAATCATTTGTAACGTGGATCCTTCAAGCAGGTTCCCCTGCAAAAGTAGGGACTTGGCTTCACCACAACACATTTACTATCCAACAAAACATCACTGGCAGATTGCAAAATTAATTGTAAAAAAATGTTTTTCATTTCCTATATAGTCTCAATATTACCAGTGCTTTCATGATATGATGTGGCAACCCCAAGGAGGTTCTCCATGTAAACAGGGTCTTGGGATCAGCCAAACCTCAATTATTGTGGATACGAACCAAAACCAATGAGTCTCAATTCTAATTAATAAACTTTAAAGCCCAATTCACAAATTAGGCTCCACATTTATTGTCTAAACCAATACCAAATTTGAGTTAATCATTTAATTATTGAGCACAAGAAAAATCAGTACTTGGACCAATAATCTGACCTAAAGTAAGAGGCCAAGGATTTTTTTTCTTCAACTAATTAATAGCGCAATGGACCAACAAAAAATGATCAATTATTAAACCCAAAACCAAATAATTCTAATTTAAATTAAGGGAAAATCAAATTGTAAATTCAGGTCTGTTTTTCCCCAAGAAATTCAAAAAATTACGGATCGTACCGAAAATTCACAAAAAGAATCAGTATGTACAAATATAGCCAGACTAAGATAACCATCAAATCCTGATGCTTATTTTTCATCCTTTTTCTTTTTCAGTTTTTAGAAACACAACTCTGAAAACCATCATAAATGACAAATGGAATCTAACTTTAGAAATAATCCAAGGATTCTTTTTTGTTATTTTATTTTCTGACATGCTTTTCCTTAAGATGACAGCTATAAGCTTTCCCCAGTTTCAGGTTTTGTTTTTCAATAGAAAGTGACACCTAATAATACTATGATTCTATACAGGCTCGTGATCGGCACACGAACATATATATAATTTACTGAAAATTTAAAAAATAATTAATCACTGTCGCATTAGTACATATTTAAAAAATTACTTCATCATAAAATCAAGCCATGCTTTTGGATTTTTCCTGAGAGCATTCACCAGCGGTGCGTATGCATGAGGCTGAACCCCGTATTCCGATTGTATTTCTGCCACCTCAGCAGCCTCTGCAAGTAATATTCATAATTTAAAATAAACATGGTGCTCTCGATTGTAGATATGTACCATCTCTCGATTCAAATGGCGCTTCATTGACCTGGTAATTCCAGTCCTTTTCGTAAAAATGAAGAAAAAATAAATAAATGAGAGAGGCTATTTCAATTGAAGAGGAAAAAAAGGCCACAAATATATATATATACAGGCCGGAAAATAATTGAATAGACGTGAGTTGAAATGAATTGGTCTGATAAGTTAAGGAAAAAAGAAAGTTCCATAATAATGTGAATTCTTAATCCTCTTGTTTCCACAGACGCAAAAAAAAAATCATGCATAACAATTCCAGAATCCACACAAAATCAACAAACAATTTGGACCTGTTGCAGGAATAAGTTTTCGAAATTTCTTCATTTTGGATTACTCCAATAGGTCCGAGTAAACCCTAAATCGGGAATCCGTTTGGTCCTCGAGCTTCACCTTCACTACATTTGATCGGTAAACGAATCAAGAAAATATACATCAAAACCTAAATCGTAATTATGGATAGTAATCAACAAAGAACTTTCAATTCATCAAACTATAACTTCAATTAGAGCATAACACATAGATCTCCAAAGAAAAATAAAATAATAAAGATCGGTTCAAAAACAAACACATGAACCTGAGTACCATGTAATTCAAAAACGAGAATCTGAGTACCATGTAATTGTTATCTGGCTCGAGAATAATTTTGAAAAACTCAGGTACCAAAGACGAAGCCATGAATCTGCAATTGCGAGAAGAGATTAGTCTAAGAGATGAGAAGAAATGATTAGATCAACACAATCAAAGAAGATCTGACTTACTCTCTCATTCGAAAAATGAAGAAAGAAGTGTACGGGATAGGCCCGGCGGAGGAGTTGATTGTTGGTTTTTCTTCCTCACTCTCGCAAAAAATCCTTTTCTTCCTCCGGCGGAGGAGTTGATTATTGCATTTATTATTTTTTCTTGGCGTCTGTCAAAGAAAAAGGCGAAAGAAATAAAAATGGATCGGAATCAAGTCTCAATTCCAATAAATAAAAAATATTAATTGCAATAAAATCTATAAATAAAATATAAAATGGTTAAACAAAGATGAATAACTAAACTATAGAATTGTATGAACTCGCCCATACCAGTCAGAGGGATCGGAACGGAAACAACAATTACATCGTTTGAAACACAAAATCATTAATGCAATATCCGAAAAATTGTTCAATAATTTCCCAAAAACACGGATCGAATCCGAATTATTTTTATAATAGATTTGTATTCGATTTAGAATTCCAAATCTGTTTGAATTGAAAAACAAAAAATTTTTGAACAAAAAAATTGGGATCTTAAACAAATCTGAAGTTGAGCAGCAGATAAAAACCAAAAAAATCCAGATCGATTTGTGGCTATTCTTTATTTTCCAGATCTTAATAATTAAACCTTTTAATCGATGTTTCTTATAAATTTTTCAGACGCATTACAGGCGCCATATTTCTGGAAAAACACGCTTATAAAAAAGATTGTAAATGAAAATAAAATTAAAAGGAAAAATAAATAATAGACGACAGATTTACTTTGGACAATGGGTGGAGTTGTTTGGAAGATGCCTGCGTTTTAGAGAGAAAATGAATTAGAAGAAAAAAGTAGAAGAAAAAAATTAAGAAGAGAAGATGGCCTTCGTATTATAGAAGAAAAAAAAATAAGAAGGCGGATGTTCATTAAAAATCAGTACCCGTAAAAAATGGTGGGCTGCACCTTAACCAAAAAAAAAAAAGTTCTTATTTATAGGGGGTCGAAATTTTGGCCTCATCCCAAAATAGACCCCCTATTAACTACATGACGACACGTCATTTTTAGGAAATTTTGATTGGTACACCTCACCCTTAAAATACTCTCACGCCGACAAATCATCTTTAATAATTAACAACATTAACATAATGGAACATTAACATAATGGAGGACGTAGGTTTATCTTATTATGGCGGTATCATTGTTATTTGTGGTTATGGTAGAGAGACATTCATTGTGTCGGTAAAATTAAGCTCATCTTTATTTTCATCGAAATGATATGACACTTCAACTTTCTAAGACATATTTGTATGCTTATTTTTTTATAAACTCTTACGAATTAGTTACACATAATTTTAAGGTCTTTTTGTATAATGTAGTATGGATATTTTGTTACATAGTAAATTCTCCAGGTATATAGACTTAAAATTGTGTCTACAATATGGAGTTGAGCAATCTTATAAGTAGTATGTTTTTTGCCCCATATGTTTTATTCCTCCCCTATAAGTAGTACTTAAATTTATGTTTTCTACTCCTATTTTATGAAGTCTTGTTAGTATGAGTTTTTATATGATGTAGTATGGTATTCAAGTATGTAGTCTGGAAGCCATTTCTACATTATGGAATTATGCAGATTTTTTAGTAGTATGTATTAAGCTCCCATATAGATCAAGAATATCAATATCTAAGGTTTGTGTGACTCAACGTAAAATTATCTCAAAAATATATTCCCTTCATTTATAAACCATAGACTTGTTTATTTAATTTTCGTCATCCCAAATTATAATTTTTATGTGAATAGTAAAAAATTTTATTTGCTATATGAAATCATATTTAAAGAGTAGATGATATAAATTATTATATTGTATTTAATAATATTTAATTATTTAATTGTAAGATATTATTTTTGAGCATTTGATTTTTAAGTCTTATAACAAACGAGTATTTGGAATTACGAATCTAGAATTCGAAATTTAAGCTCAAACAAACTGAAGGGGAAAAGAAAAGAACGAGGGGGTGGAACGTTGGGCACACTAGCCCGAGTGGCAAGTGCGTGCGCTCCAGACCGAGAGTGGGGGCGGCAGGCTTTTGCTTGTTTTTCTTTTCTTCTTCAATTTTCCGTGTGTGTGTGTTTGTTATTATATATATGAGTGTGTGTGTATATATATAATTAAAAAATTGGACTTAATTTAGCACTACAGTACTGTGTAAAAAGCACAATGAATCTAGACATATAATTGCACTGTGCAATATTAGATCTAAGGCCNTATATAATTATAAAAAATAAAAAAAATTATTGAAAATCAAGGTTTTTATTACTCAAAATCTTAATTTCATCCAAAAATATGTCTTTGTCGTATATGCATCTTTTATTTTATTCTTTTGTAGTGAAAACGTATTTTTAATTATCTTGTTATTGTATATTTTTATAATATAATTAAATATATCGCCTCAGTATTATTTTGAAATAATAATAAAGTAATATTATCATAAAAATAAAATTCACACACACACACACATATATATAGAGAGAGATAGAGAGAGAGTTTAACACCCGTGTATTACACAAGATTTATCAAAAGATAAATTAAAAAGTATTTTCGATTATTATAGAGATTTTAAATCTAAAAGTAAAATATTCAAAAGATATCGTATTTTCAACTCGTTCCTTGTACCGATGCCTTGTTACTATTTATTAAATATTATTTTTTATTGTTAAATAATTTTGTATTTTAATTTTTAGATTAAATTCGTTAATAATTTTTTATTCACATACTTAAATAAATTCAAAAATTGTCACACGCTCGACCCGTGTCTAATTTCTATTAATTAATTAATATTAATAAATATCTTTATATTTTTATGTTTAGATTTAGTTTTATAATAACTTTTAATTACATATAAAAATTCTCTGTGGTGTATTATACTGGTGTCTATTCAATATTATTAATTACTATTATTAAAAGTTATATTTCTTATGTTTAGATTGTAATTGTTAATAAATTACTTACATAGTTGTATTATTGTAAACAACTCGTAATTTATTTATATTATATATTTGAATCCTAAGAATAAAAATATTTCAACTTTTATTGTAAATACAACTTATTTAGATTATTAATAAATAATTAGAAAAATTTATAATTAATATTATTTTATAAGTAATTTGTTTTTTAATTAAATATGTATTTTTCTGTTTATATATATGACTTTTTATATATTTATATTTGAGAGGAAATATTGAATTAAGAAAAATATAATAAAATAAAAATATTAAATTAGGTAAAAATGTTTAAAAAGAAGGAAAAAACTAAGTTAGGAAAAATATAATAAATTAGGTAGATATTAGAATTCATATATTTTTGTAAGTCTCCAAACCTCAAAAATTCGCCAAGTAAACAATCGAACCACCAGAAAATTACACGTCAACCCGAAACTTTCTAAGTAGACACATAAAATAATAAAAAAAAATCGTCTAATATATAGGCGGGTAATAAAATGATGAGAAAAATCTTTTTTACCTCCTGAACTATGACCATTTTGACACTTTGCCTCCTAAATTTTCTTTTCGTACAAATTACCTCCTAAACTGTACGAATTTTGCACTTAACCTCCTGAACTCCAATTATTGGTGGAACTTTTGGTCGAATCTCACTCGTGTGACATGCACGCTTACATATAAGGGGTAAAACCGACTTTCCATCTCTTACTTATGACTCCTTCTCAAAATAATGGCACGTGAGCACTCGTGTGACTTGTTAAAATAATGTTCACATTAATATATGTATACACGTAGGTTTTGGAACCTACATAGTGTTC
Organism: Phtheirospermum japonicum; assembly: GCA_014905375.1. Classification (NCBI taxonomy): domain Eukaryota; kingdom Viridiplantae; phylum Streptophyta; class Magnoliopsida; order Lamiales; family Orobanchaceae; genus Phtheirospermum; species Phtheirospermum japonicum. The sequence continues at coordinate 1,035,258 of BMAC01000153.1, forward strand.
ATGTGCCATTATTTTGAGTGGATGTCATGAGGAAGAGATGGAAAGTCAATTTCACCACTTATATGTTAGCGTGCATGTCACACGAGTGAGATCCGTCTAGAATTTCAACAAAAAATGAGAGTTCAGGAGGTTAAGTGCAAAATTCGTACAGTTTAGGAGGTAATTTGCATGAAAAAAAAGTTTAGGAGGCAAAGTGTCAAAATGACTATAGTTCAGGAGGTAAAAAAGATTTTTCTCTAAAATGATTTAGTAAATTCAATAAAGACATAGAAATAAAGAGTTTGGTAGATTCAATAAAAACCTAGAGAGAGATAGAGAAGGGAATATGAATTTAAGTACTATGACATGTTTGAGAATTGAAAATGGACAAAGGGGAAGGTTGGCCTTTAGGATGCTCTAAGAAAATTATTTTTTCACATAAAACACATCTACGGATCCCTAAAACATTGCTATGAGTATGGAAATGTCAATGAACATGTATACATATCACGTGACCAAATAAATTAAAAAATGAAATTGGAACATTTTAATATAATAATATTAAAAGTGAAAAAATTGATATATGACATAAAAATAATTATGTAGCACATTAAATACTTAATTATTGTCGAGAGTAATGTTAAATTCTAATCATTACTAACAATGTTTACGATTAATTTAAATTATATTATACGATCATATTATTTCTTTCTTTTTATTTTTTCTATAAATAAAAAAAGTATCACTTATATAATATTAACATTAATGCATTGAAAAACTATTATTAAAAAGTCATTTTCTTTCGTGGTGTGATTAATAATATTGCCAGTTAAGTTGAAGATTGGATTGCCCCGAAATGCCCTGGACCAATAGGGAAATCCGAGGGAAAAAAATAAATGATTATTATGATTCCAAAATACAACTTATTTTTTGGCCAAAGCATTTTTTCTCATTTATTTTTCTTATTTCTCTCATCTATTAACTCTTATTAATTTTTAATTATACAAAAATCTTGCTTTATTTCATCTTTTTATTATCATTAACTTCCACCACACAAAAATATTTATTAGTTTATTGACAATTTTTTACGAAATAATTTTATATTCAATCATCTACCCAAAAGTTTATTTACTATTGAAAAAAAAAACTCATCTACCCAAAAACAAATTTTGTTTTATAGTGAAACGAGATGGGAAAAAGAAAAGTCAAATCGCCAACACACTCAACTTCTCCAGTTCATTGCAAAAGATGAATTTATTAATTTATTATTCAGCAGAGGAATGAATTTAATAAATTTTATCGATTTAAATAAGAAGCTACATAAAGAAGATTGACAAAGAGAAAGGAAAAAGAAAAAAACAACAAAAGATAAGTTTTGAAAAAATTTATGAGCAGATTAAAAAAATAAATAAATAAAGTGTGGAGCTTAGATGGACGGTGGAGCAATAATAATTAAAGGAAACGAAGTTGTGCTGCCATCGAGATCTTGGTTAAATTAAAATATGATGGTACATTGTGGTACCAAATACCAACGTGCACGGTACACATATATCGGGCCTGAGTTTATTTATTTTCTAATTCTAACTCGTAAGTTCTGGTATTATTACTCGAATTGTGACTCAGAAACAGTAATTTATATTTTCGGTATGTTTTTTTTTATAGTTTCAATTAGCAATCAAAAAGTCCTATATGAGTCGCCATTTGCCAATACTTATTATATTGGTAAAAAGTAAAAGTTCTATACGGTTGACATTAATTACATTCATAAACGCAAAAAGAAAAAAAAAATCACAAACGAGAATTCTAATATTGGTTGAAATAAAAATCAGTGTGTTGCGTCAATAATTAACTGGAGAGGTACAATTTAGAGATCTATTATCTTATATACAATTTAAATATACAATTTAAATATTTGTTACATGGGTAAGACTCTTGTCAGGTCAGATTAACGAATCATCTGTTAGGCTAAAATTTTATATCGGTACATTATAGTACAAAAATCAATATATTATATTAAAAAATCAATACATCATAATACTAATACAAAAACTAATATATCATAACACGGATTATATATTTATGAAAAATCAATACTTTTTAGTACAAAAATCAATACATCATAATTCAAAAACAAATACATTAGAGTATCGGGTCAGCTAGCCTAACGGGTCATGACCCGTCAATCTGGACTAACGCAAGTATTTGCCTTGTTATATTTATATACTCCCTCCATCCCACAAACATAATTCAATATTTCATTTTCGTCCGTCCCATAAAAATAGTCCAGTTACTATATTTAACATATCACTAATTTTTTACTGGCTATCTAACAGTTGGATCGCACTCAATGTTTTATGATAGATCCATAACTTGTTGAATTTCAATATAACGGTGAAAATCTGATTTTAAGATCCGTATAGCATCCATTAATAAATTTCAAACAGAGAAGATTTTGTTTTTCAAAATTGTCTACTCATGGTTTCTTTTTGTCAAAATAGGATTACACACAATATAATCATCGAATGAAGTTGAAATTTCGATATAATGTTCTAAAGATCGGAGAGTGTGGTTCTGAACGGTGGAGATCAGGTTAAAGCTCTATATTATTAGAAAAGATTCACAGATAGTAACAGATCTAATTAGAAAAAAAAAATAAGTCAGGTTAAAGCTCTATATTATTAGAAAAGATTCACGGATAGTAATAGATCCAATTAGAAAAAAAAAAAAAAAAAGTTAAGTCGTGTCTTTCTTACTAGGTATTTTCAATAATCTTTTGAATCTAATTTCAGTCTGCGACTTAGTTTTTTTTTTTGTTTGTTTTTTTTTAAACCCTCTTTGTTTTGGATTGAGAATTTATTTTTGTATTTATTAATCTGAACTTGCGTGATGTTGATTTGGTCTTTCTAATCTTAAGTATACATGATAAGTCTATATATGTACGTATTGTATTAACTCATAAATGAGTTTCATGATGGTGTATATATTAATCCTCCTTCCCATTCTATCTCTTATAATTTAAAATTTTCCATATCTCAATACATATGTCATTTTTACATTGTCAAATGAGAATTATTGTTATTTCAAAATTTTAGTTATTTTAAACAAAAGAATATCATAATCATTTGATACTTATAATTATAATATCAGGGGTAATTATTTTTTGCCCCTAGACTATTTTGAGTTTTACAGTTTACCATACGAGCTTTGTTTTTCAACAAACCGTCATCTGAACTATGCGCGACTTGTATTTTACCCCCTACACTACTTTTTTTGTGGTTTTGTAATCAAAATCGGATGATGTGGCACAACCCGATTGCGCCACGTCATCCGATTTTGATCACAAAATCACAAAAAAGTGGTGTAGGGGGTAAAATGCAATTCGCGCATAGTTTAGTATGTGGTTTGTTAAAAAAAAGTTCGTATGGTAAACTGTAAAAATCGAAATAGTCTGAGGGGCAAAAAGTTTTTTTCCCTAATATAAATCATCTTTCTTAATTTTCGTGAAACTGTCAACTGCGGCAGATAGAATGAGACGGATGGAGTACTTTGGTATGAGGTATTCAAATCAAACTGTTTTCGATTTCCGTGATTAGGAACATAGATGTATATATATTATTAGTTTAACAATATAAAAAAAATTGTGATAACATAGAGTTTTAAATCTAGAAAAATAAAATGAAATTCAAAGTATGTATTCTCAATCCGTGCTTTGTACATATCTAATGTATTTATTAATTATTTTTACTATTAAATAATTTTATATTAATATTTAGAATAAATTCTTTAATAATTTTACTTTACATACTTATAAAAACTCAAAAAATATCACATTCTCAACCCTATCTAATATCTATGAATTAATTATTATTAAATAATTTTATATTTTAATATTTAGATTAAGTTCATTAGTAATTATTAGTTACATACTTTAAAAATTCAAAAGATGTCATACTCTCACCCATATCGCGCTGTACTGGTGTCAACTCGTAATTGACCTATATAAAATATTTGGAATCCAAAAATAAAATTATTTTAAATTTTATTATAAATACAACTTATTAAATTATTTCCATATTTTTTAATTAAAAGTATTTTATATGTAATATGTCTTTTAAGCAAGATAACTAATTTAGATTTTTTTTTTACTACTTATTTATATTTTTATAGTAAGAAAATAAAAGAAAAATACTGAGGTATGTAAAAATATAATAAAAGTAAAATATTAGGTTATGCAATATATAATAAAATTGAATTAGGTAGATATCGGGCCACCACATAAGTAACTGAAACACCTTAATAATTTATTTGCCAAACATAACATACAAAACAGACACATAAGTTAGAAGAATTTTGTATTAATATATAGGGGTGATTTATGGTGCAATATATCGACTGGTGTTAATGTACACCATGTTAGCATATAGTTTTTGTAATGAAATGAAATGATATTATACTATTCTAAACTAGTTCCCAATCCAAATAAGATGAATTCAATTTGAATTTACTTTATAAAACCAACCATCATGATTTCTTCTTGCAACTTGGAAAGGTTGGTTTATATATAAATTGAGTAATTCATTCATCTTACTAAGCATTATGAATTAAAATTAATTTCTCATGTACATACATAATGTAATTTTCTCTCTCATTGAGATTACATATAGATCAAATGTAACTAAGCATAATAAATGTCGTAGTTCCATGATATCGATTAATCTTATGTTAAATATGATTGATATTAATAAGGTTTAACATGCCAACAATTTATTTCCTTTTATATTCAACCGACAAACCTTTTATATTTAATTGAGTTTTATTTACAATCACATTTATATACTTATTTAACTTTCTAATATAAATCATATCAATTGATTAATTATTAATTCTTGATAAACTGAAGAAATAATTCTCAACTTCACTTAGAGTGATTTTTAAAAGGAAAGTGAATGGACGATACAAAATAAGTGCAAATTAGTCTTGTGACAAAGATAAATTTACAAAAATATCAAAGAAAGTATGTGACCTATGTTCTTCAAATTTGTTATCTAACAGAATTGTTTGAACTAACTCAATCCAAATTTGGAGTAGGAGACTCGATATAAAATTGAGTACTACCATTTGTTATTTGATTAGGAAACTATAATAACTACATTTTCGCGATCAAACCATCTACCAAACCCCAACTTACAAAGAATTGTCAAACTAAGTCAAACTCAAATACCCTGGTGAAATTGAGGTTGCGTATTGGCGCTCTCTTATGTTGGGATGATCATTAGTTACATACATCCAAAGAACTTTGGAATGTCTTCAATGAGTATATAGGAATTTTACGACACACTCCTTCCAGGCCTAAGCATTTAGTGGAAAGAGATTTTTTTTTTTTTTACTTGATACAAAAGGATTAATGACTTCTAAAAGTATATGTTGCAACTTAAAACATGTCTCACTTTATGTAAAAAAGTAAAATCATATAAAATGACATGATCTCACTATATTCTCCCTACCCGATCAACCATAGTATTGAACTAGTATAATATTATGCATGATAAGAATTAGTTGAGAGCCATGGTCACATTCTTCACAATAGAAATGACATACTTCTAGATAAGAAGATTTCCTTAAACTAACTTTGGTCAATATGAATAGTGGAAATAACCCCAAAGTATTAAAGCCGAGACATGTTCTTAACCATGTGGGAAGAATGCATCACGAGGTAAGAACCTTAGAGGTCGTATTATTGGACGTGGTAGGAGTAGTGGATGTTCTCTCAAGGAACTTGCTCAGTCAATGGATATTATCGGTTTTGACTGATCTAATTTGTCTATTTCCTTACATTCCAAAGAACTTATGAAAATTTAATACGTCATTCTAATTAGACTATTATATTTGGTCTTAGAGTTTATTTTTTGAGTTAAATTTATAGGATGTGGCCTTAGTTTTATTATATTTGGCTTATAGTATACTTTGGATTTCATTTTAAAGCATAGAATGTAATCAAGTTTATATACTACGCATATACATACATGGTTCAAGAGTAGTACTATTAAGATATATTGTAATATTTCTTGTCAATAAAGGAAAATATTAGAATGAGAAGTATGTCATTTTACCTAACTCAAAAATCTTTGAAGAATGTGAGAATGTCGAGGAATAGATAATTACCCATGTGATTGATAGTTCATTAAGCGACTACAATGATTGTATCATCTTAATCAATCAAACGGCAAGGATCTGCCAAATTATTGATGCCTAATGACACAATAGTTAAAGTCATTGAGTATTTATATGCACCAAGAACCAATTGAGCCTTGTTAAGTTTTAATGATATTTGTGCCAACATTTATCATTTAGAATCACATCGTGAGAATAAAATTACATCTTTAATGTATGTGAAAGGAAACACATTTTAGATAAATTATTGAGTTGATCTAGTAATTTTACATCACTACTATTATGATTATCAGATGATGTTACCAACAATGAACATTTGGATACTGACTCATAAAGATTTTGACACGACCTGACATGGATACTTTGATCGTGATGATGATCCACGATGTAATGCAAAAAAAAATCTGATGCACTATTCAGTGTCTTTTAATGTATCAGAAGCACTACTTACATCTATATCTCAAAGACACGTTACTTGTTCTTCAACACAATTGTATGATTGATACCTTCATATGCTAAAGATGCAAAGTATAACACTTCATTCTTACAAAGGATACAAGGTGATATATGTGGACATATTCCATCTAGAAATATGGACCAATTACGTATTTTAAATTTGTTGATGTCTTCGCATGTATTATTTATAAAAATGTCTCAATTGAGCTAGAACATTTAATATGATTGAGGACTCATAACCCTTATAAAATCTTTCGGACTTTTAATGTTAGAGCGTATACATAAAATGTATTTGATGCCTATTGTATCTTAATCAAGATTGGTGTAGAGAGTCTTGCACCCTAATGTGCATATATAATAATGTCTCAAAGAAGACACTATCAAAAAGGATATAGAAGGTGACTAAGACAATATTTATGCGCATAAGTTTATCTTTGCACAAGGTTGTGCAATATTACATACAACTCTTATTTATTCATTTATGACCATCTGCTAACCAACTATTTTTGCGTACCAGTAGGTAACCAAAGATGAGCCTAATATTTTATACTGGCGTATGTTTAGTTACATAAAGTGCCTATTGCGCCTCCACATTAGATTTATATGGGTCCTCAAAGATGAATAAGTATTTATGTTGGATATGAATCTCCAACAGTCACCTGCTATTTGAAGCCTTTAATAGACTATCTTTTTACCGCTAAATCTTGCGAATTATCACTTGAATGAGATATTTTTACCATCGCGAAGGGGAGAGAAGAAGAAATATTAATAGAACGACGTGAATTATTTCACTTTGTCTCATCTTGATTGCCTCATTTCACAATGTAAAATAAAAGTAGAGTAAAATGAACAACTGATCTTCAAAGCAAATGAGATTTGATTTAACGAGATCATATATACTAGATGCAAATGTGTATGCAAGGTTAAAAGTCCCATAAGGGGCACAATGTTGTAAATTAAGACATTGAAACAACACTTAGTGGAGGCTTGGTTGAGGTCGTGACTCCCAAAAGGAATAGGGGTACGTTACTTGGTTCGATTGATACCCACCTAAGGAATGAGATGGCAGATATAACATAACTTCAATTAATCATCAATGATGATAATTTCTCTTATGAGATTATCTTTGATATACTTATGTCCTTGAATCATTACCGGAGGACGATCCGATATTTAATGGTTTTAGATAATAAATAAATCATAATGAATTATAAGAGTTTATATGAGTTCGTGGAAAGATTTTCCACACACATTGACAATATATACACCGTTGCTCGAAAAATAATAGAGCATGATGATATCGAACCATGCTATGTTGAAGAATACCAAAAAATAGCATATTGACCTAAATGAAAAGAATCAATCCAGGCAGAACTTGAGTCAATAACACTAACGCAGGTATTTGGTCAGGTAGTGCTAGCCAGACCAAGTGTAAAGTATAAACAAATTCTTTTCATAAATCATAATGAGAAAAATAAATCCATAATTTCACACACACACACACACACACACACATATATATATATATATACATACATATATATATATATATATATGATTAAGATCATGTGAGAACCAATTCCCTAGGTGGGAACCTAGGAACGACTATATTACATTATATGTGGTGCTAATTTAAATAATGCGAAATGCTATTTATATTTTCACATTACTATTTTTATGTTCCCTTGATTTTTATAATTAACTTAATTAGCACATGATTCATAAATAGTATCACATCTTATGTAATATAACAGGTTTCTAGGTTCCCATGTGAACCAAATCCCTATATATATATATAAGGATTGGTTCATGTGAGAACCATCCATGGTGTGAGAACTAGGGACAATTAACCATTAATTTTAATGATCTAAATGGCTGAGATTATTCCTATATGATTACGAATTATTTATTAACATATTTACATATGTGTATATAAGGCATGTTGTGGCTGTGATTTATTCCTAATCCTTCATATCGGTGGATGACGATTTCTTTTCTTTTAAAACTCTGCTCCATAAGTAGCACTACAATCTATATCATAAGTATTAGTGCAGTATGTTACATAAGTAGCATCCCATCGCATAAGTAGGAGGAGTAATATCATATAAGTAATAGTAGCAGTAACGCATAAGTAGCAGTGCAGTCTGTCGCATAAGTAGCAGTGCAATATATCGCATAAGTAGCAATGCATTTTGTTTCATAAATAGCAGTGTAGTCGTATAAGTAGCAGCAGATTTACCTTATATACAAATGTATTAATATGTTAATAATAATTAGTAATGACATCATCCATAATTTACCTTAAATAATAAAATAACTAAAATAATATACTCAATCTTGTCAATCCATCTCATCTAATTGTGTGGTGTTAGATGGGCTCTTGGTTCTCACATGGGGAAAAGGTTCTGACTTGAACCAAAACTACACAGACACACACATACACACACACACAAACACACACACACACACACACACACACGAACGTGCTTGTTGACCTTTCATTGACAAGGCAAGTGACTTTAAACCATGAAGTTCGATTGCAAGAACACTCACATTATGAATTGAAACAATCCAGACGGATGTGTTTTAACCGACTAAGTGACTAGTTTATTGGAAAAACATAATCTATGCCCTTGCATATTTATAAATAAAATAAGTTTTGAATTTGCAATTATAGTTTATATATTAATGATGTGATTATAATATGCACTCTTAATGAAATAAGAGAGAACACTAGCTACTTGAATGTCTAATTTGAGGTAATGAATCATGGGAAAACTAGGTCATGTCAAGGCTTTAAACTAAAACCCGAGTTTATGGAATACTTATTCCACGGTGTGCATATATACAAAAGATGCTCAGGTGATTAAACATGGATAAAGTGCAACCTGTTAGCACTCATATGATTGGCTAAAGTGAGGATATAACAAAAGATCAATTTCGTCCAAGAAAAGTGACGAAGAGTTAGTAGGAGCTATAATTCCCTACCTATGTACAATATGTGTATTGCTGTACTATAATTAATTCACTTGACCAAGTATTACTTTCTCAATGACTTGTTATCTTATTATCACTGGAATGGAATTAAAACATATTTTGACACCTAAAAGAAATTATTGACATGGGTTTATTCTTTCCATTCATAAATAGAACTGGGACTACTGATGGTCTTGTAGCCCTAAAAAAATGTTGAGTTTACTCCTACTCTGAAACACCAAATACTATTGTTGATGTTGGTTATCCATTCAATCCATGTAAATAGATCATTACCATATATGTAGTTCATGCGTATCTATGGTAAATGTTATAATCATATATATCTCTGAGAATAGTAGCTTAAACTCTACCATTGGAATTCGCTTGTAATTGTGAAGATAATACAAGTTTTAACAAATGAAAGTAGGCTACATGGAAGGTGATAATATGAAGCATATCACCACAATTCTTCTACAACTAGCAATTACAGACTTTCTCAATAGTCAAGTAAATTGAAAAAGCATATATATATATATATAGGTTCAAATGAGAACCATGTCCTTATATGTGAACCTAGGGTCAATTATGGGCCTTAGATCTAATTAAATGGATGGATCAGGTTTTTTGTGTATTTCCTTATTTGATTAAAAGCATTCGGATTGTATAATAAAAGCTCTGCTGGTATATAATAAAAGCACTAGTTCGCAGGTTCACATATAATGACATGGTTCCCATTTGAACCCACCCATATATATATATATATATTCAAGTTTTCTTGATTATTGTATCAGGAAAAGGTGTAGACCTAAGGGGGAGTCTCAACATAGGTGTGTTGTACTCTTTTTATTTTGACCAAGATTTATTTTCCATTATTTTTGTTACTTGGCAACATTTTAACGAGGCTACAATGAAGCAACATTTCACCATTTGACTTGGCACAAGGGGAAATGTTGAAGAAAAAATATAATTAATGTGTTCTCGTCAATAAGTAACTCATGGGGTACTATTTAGATATTTCTTATATTTATATACTATTTAATTATGTATTTTATATCCAATATAAAGAGTGTATTTGATGAATAACAGAATCTTAATTGCGGATCTATCTTTGTGTCTTCTTTTTTACCTTTTCTTTTTCAAACTCAGCCATTCTTGGTGATATTTTTTGTCACAGCTAAATGATATATTATTTCATAAAGAAATGAAACTATAAAGAATACTATATGTAATGTATATGTGATCGAGATTAAGATTAGATATCATCATATTTAGATTATATTTGATTTTAATTAGTTTATTTATATTAAAGTTATCAATAAGTATATTTATTGCTAATATAGTTTGTTTCTTATTCTCCAAGTTCATCATTTAGTATAAATAGATAGATTCGGATTTTTATTAGAGCAGTTGATTATTTATTAATAAAGTTGATATTTTTCTCTATATCTCATGTTTCATTTGTGTTATTCCATCGTTCAGCTTGAATTAATGGATTTTCATCGTTCATCTTGAATTAATGTTTCATTTGTGTTTTTCTCGGATATTTTTTATGTTTTTTTGGGTATTCTCAATATTATTACAATTTTTCTACATCAATATGTTAACACATGGTTGTTAGAAGAGTTTTCGTGGTGTTGAAATGAATCAACGGGTTCATGGCTTGGTATTATCGGAATTCGATTCGATTGAAGGTTTCAATGTGTTTCAAGCTTGGAAAATAAAAGGAAAGTAAAAATAAAATAATTAAAATATCGAAACTAGACTAGGAATTGAAAGTGCAGATTGGTAGGATGCCTCGTCGTATGCCTCAATAAGTAAATGCAAGCAAGTAATGAAAATAAGCAAGAAAATGCAATGTTTCACCGAGTACAAGCATGCAAGCACAAGGTACAACTATGCATAAAAACTCAAATAAAGCAAATTGACTAAAATTGAAAGCATGAATGGATAAAGCAATGAAAATAGACGGGAAAGTTTAAAACTTTAAAGAAAATAACAAGCAACGAAGTCTAGATCTAGGATTAAGCATGGAACAAAGCATAAAAATAAAATTGCAAATAAAGCATGTGGAAAACTCAAAAACAAGACGATCCAAGAGCCGACCTATGACCTAGATGTGTCACTCATCTAGATTCCATAGCCAATTCATATGTTTCATCATGAATTCAAGGTGCTAAGTCTAAGAGCATGAAATTAAGAAAAATGCATGAAACATATGAAATTACTTGAAATTAAACAAATCAAGGACTTGATCTATGATCTAGATGTCTCACTCAACTAGGATTCATAGCCAATTCACAAGATCAAGCACAAATTCTAATACATAAGGCAAAAAGCATAAAAGAGTCGTTATTACATGGTTGAACAACTCCACATGCTTGAAGTTTGAATAGTTTACTTGTCGGGTTTTTGCATGTTTATGGCCTCTTGGTGTGAAGGGTTG
>BMAC01000153.1:1056911-1087181 GCA_014905375.1 Phtheirospermum japonicum
CGTCCACAATTGCCTTCCGCCGTCGTAGCCCTTCGCCCCCGTCCTTCACCGCCTGCCTTCGCCGCACCGCCACCACCACCGTCCGTCCACGGCCCCCAACCAAGGTAAGTTTTTTGGTTTGTTTTTCCAATTTTTTTCATATTTTTGTATACTATTTATATGTATTAATTTTGTTTTTAATTTGTAATTATAGTTCAATCTTTCTCATATCAAGGCTTTCTTTGAATTTTCATTTAGGGTTAAATTTTCAAGTAGGGTTTCAAGTTAGGTTTTAATTTCAGGCTTTCAATTTAGGGTTTAATTTCCAATTTGGATTAGTTTTAGGGTTGAATTTATGAGTAATAATATAATTAGGGTTCAGTTTAGGAATAATTACATAGTTAGGGTTCAATTTATGAATAATTATATAATTAGGGTTCAATTTAGAAATAATTACATAGTTAAAGTTAAATTTAGGAATAATTATATAATTAGGGTTCAAGTTACCAATAATTATATAATTAGGGTTCAATTTAGCAATAATTACATAATTAGAGTTCAAGTTACGAATAATTATATAATTAGGGTTTAATTTAAGAAGAATTACATAATTAGGGTTCAGTTTAAGAATAATTATATAGTTAGTTCAAATAGAGTTCGATTATGCAATTAGGATTCGTTAATGTTTATTAAAAGTTTAATTATTCAATTATCTTTTAAAGTGTATGCGATGGTGATTTTTAAATGTCATGGTGATCGGTTGTGTTAATGTAATGTATGTTATGGTTTAATTGTGGTTGATTGATATTGTGATTGGTTTAGGAAGACGTCGGTGATGACGTGGTGTACAGCACCGACCGGGAGGTTTCATCCCTCCAATAACGGTTTTCAAAATTATTTTAAAAAATAATGGTTTTAAAAAGTGCAAGGTGGGGGTTTTCAAATGCCGCGGTGATCGGCAAGTGAATATTTTGTTGAATTTATATTTTATGTTATGTGATCTGTGATTAATATATATGATCTGTTTGGTGCAAGTTACACCAAATCATAACAAAAAACTGACAGCATATATTAGGACAGCAAAAGTTGTTGTGTTTTTTGCACAGCACCCCATATAAAATCTTTACACACTGAAACACTTATCTTAGACCCGTTTGGGATTTAGTATCAAATAGAGAGTTTGATACTAAATTCCGAATTGTCCACTGATTAGGACAGTTTGAGAATGTGATTGTAATGTGATTATATTACGCCGTATGTATTTTGTGAACTTTTGAATTTTGGTTTCATCTCTCCTTTGTTCTCGGGTCACTGCAATATATGTGTACTTAGAGAACTAAGGGGAGGTGCTGCCGAAATTTTCAGGTTCTAGAAATGCATAGTAAGCTAATTTTATTACTGAAAATCACATTCTTGAATAGGATAGGACCCTTACCAAAAATTCAATCATTTTCTATAGGCACCCTCATAGCGCTCGATTCTCTACAATCTGATCGTCCATATTATTAATCACAATTACGATATTATAGGGTGAGTTCTGATCGTAGTTGGATGTACAAACGGAGGGCAGACGGTTATCTGTCTAACATGTTCGTGGAAGGGGTTGAGAGTTTCATACAATTTGCAGTCACCCATGAAGCAGTGAAGGAAGGGAAAAAACTGAAGTGTCCTTGTAGTGCTACTAAATGTAGGAACTTCAGTTACCATGATGTAAACGAGATCAAATTTCATCTCGTTAAAAATGGACCCGTACCAGATTACTACATCTGGACATTTCATGGTGAAACAAATCTTGATTCCACGCATCGTATCGACCCTGAGGTTCAAGTTGGAGGATCATCTTACGCCGCCCTAAAGAATCATCAAACGCTTACATCAATATAGTTCACGATGCGGCCGGTCCGAGCTTTGTATCCAGCCTTAATGTTGAAAAACCTCCCAATCCAGAGGCCCAGAAGTTCTACAATATGTTTACTGGAAATCAACCTTTGTATCCCGGATGTGAGAAATATCCTCAATTATCTCTAGTTTCCCGTCTCATGAATCTGAAGGCAGAAAATCTCATGTCTCAGAAGTGCTATGATCAAGTACTAGATTTAATTAAAGAAGTTGTGCCGGAAGATGATCATATACCTGTACAAGAGTAAGAAGTTATTGAGGGGCATAGGCCTACCGATTGAGAAGATCGATTGTTATATCAGCAATTGTATGATCTATTGGAGAGACGATACTGATTTGACCAGTTGCAAGTTTTGCAACCATCCTCGATTCAAACCCGCTAAGCAGGGAAAAGCAAAATGACAAAGAAGCAGTATTCCGTATAAGAAGATGTATTATTTTTCATTAACTCCTCGTCTGCAAAGGTTATACACATCTACAGCAACTGCAAAGGACATGCGGTGGCATGCTGAACACGTTGTTGACGAAGGTGTGATGCGTCACCCGTCAGATTCAAAGGCCTGAAAACATTTCAATCAAACTCATCCGGAGTTCACTGTCGAAAGTCGGAATGTAAGGTTGGGCCTTTGCACAGATGGTTTTCAACATTTTCGTTATTTTGGGGCGCAATATTTCTCGTGTCCAGTGATATTCACACCATACAACTTGCCTCCATGGATGTGTATGAAAGAGTAATACATGTTCTTGAGTGTTCTTGTTCCAGGCCCCAAAAACCCAAAGGATAAGTTGGATGTGTTTCGTCAACCTCTAACCGCTGAGTTGAATCAGTTGTGGACGATTAGTGCACCCTCGTATGATATTTCTACAAAACAAAATTTTCAATTGCGGGTAGCACTCATGTGGACAATTAGCTATTTCCCCGCCTACACCATGTTGTCTGGTTAGAGCACGGTTGGCAGAATGGCATGTCCATATTGCATTGAACGTTCAGATGAATTTACTCTCAAGTGCAGCAGGAAAAAATCTTGGTTTGATAATCATCGGAAGCTTCTTGATTATGGACATCCGTTTCGAAAAGATAGAAGGAATTTTCGAAAAAAAATAGAAAGGTGGAGACTCCACCTCCGAGCGTACAGTCAGGAACGGAGATTTTGGCAGAGTAGAAAGTTTGGGTCTTTTAAAAGTTACCGATCTAGAGGAAGAAGCTATCAATGGACGTATATCAAAACCAAGTGGTTGGAGGAAAAGAAGCATATTTTGGTATTTGTCGTACTGGAGCACAAATTTAATTCGGCACAATCTAGACGTTATGCACATCGAGAAGAATGTATTCAAGAATGTTTTCAACATGGTTATGAATGTCAAGTGGAAGACAAAAGATACTCCCAAATCCAAGGAAGAATTGAACAACTATTGTTTTCATCCCGGCTTACAACAAGACGCGGCAGAAAAGTATCCTAAAACTTGTTACACACTGGATAAGAAATTAAAAGTTGTCTTGTGTGAGTGGGTAAAATCTCTTGAATTTCCAGATGGATATGCATCAAATATTGGCGTTGCATTGATATGAAGGGATTGGGACTGTTTGGGATGAAGAGTCACAATTGTCATGTATTCATGCAAAGGTTGATACCAATTGCCTTTCGAGAACTGCTTTCCCATCCCGTGTGGAAGGCCCTCACAGAACTGAGTGTGTTTTGTAAGAGCCTCAGCTGCAGAGTGGTTGGGACTGATGACATGCGTCGTTTAGAGCGTGATATTCCTTTGATTTTGTGTCATCTTGAAAAGATCTTTCCGCCTAGTTTTTTCGACTTCATGGAGCATTTGTCAAATCTATTACGTCTCATCTCATCCGAAAGCTCAAGTTGTTTATTGAACATCAAGAGGCTGCCCAAAAAGATGTTGAGCAACATTTGGTGTTCTACAGGCTTGTTTTGCATTTATCAGGCGCCTATGTCTTTTATGGGATCGTGATATGATTGAAAAAATAATGATTGCTTGCATCATCATGCACAATATGATAGTGGAGGAAGAAAGACACACTTACCTAAATTATCGTGATCCCACTGAATTTATGCAAGATTGACCTACACAACATAATAATCAAAGTAATAGAGAAGATAAAAATTATTCGAATTTATGAATTCTCTACAGACGGATTGCAAGCCTATCCAACTATATGAATATTAGGTCACAATTTCGCAATAGAGAAGCTATTGTCGCTCTTAAAAACTACTTAATCAAGTAGATAGAAGAAACTCACCGATGGTAACTGATTGTGTAATTTTCATCTATTTGAAGTATTAATTATTTATTTTTAATTTTGCATTCCGATTGTTGTCATATTTTCTATTTTGTATTAGTTTGCATTTTTATTCGATTTTAGTTTAATATAATTTTAATTTATTTATTACAATTAATTATAATTTAATATAAAAATAACAAAATAGTTTTATATATTATTGTGGTTTGGTGGTCATGGATAAACTATAAAAAATAAATAAGTGTATTTGGATCGAGAGGAACATTTGTATGTGGAGAAGAGAGAAATTAATTACATATTGAAAAGATTGGGTGATTGGGTATTAGTTTTGATTGCTGATATTTGTAGTCTAAGTGTATGTTTGGTAGATAAAGTTGATAAGCTAGATGATAGATGGTAGCTGATAGATAATAAGTTAGTTGATAGCTTATACCTGATAGTTGATATCAGGTATAAAAGCGCTTGACAGATTTAGTTGATAAGCTGACTCAGTAATATAAAATTACATGTTTAATATATTAATATTCATGTTATTTTTTTATTTATTTTCTAAAAGAATGTTAGCGTTGTAAATCTAATTATTGTTTTTTTTTATACATTACAATAGTAAATAATAATATTTATTTATTTTTTAAAAGAATGTTAGTATTATAAATCTAATTGTTTATGTTATTTTTTTATTTATTAACGTTGCCATTGTAAATCCAATTATATTATTTTAATAATTACAAATTGAAATAATAATCGCACAATACTAGAGTAAGTCCAAATATTCAAGTAATAATTAATAATGTGATAAAATAAATATAAATTTTGAAATATCAAAAGAAATAATAGTGTAGTTTTCAAAAAAAAAAAAAAAGGTTAAAAGAGATATAAATAAAAAAAACTCTATAGACTTATTTAAAATGCTTGTAATAGTAGGATTTGAGAAATTTAATTTTTTTTAAATAAGCTCGTTCTACTAAATAAGACTTATTTGAATACATGAACTTATACACTCTCTAAATATACTTACTAAATATACATTAAACATACGGTGACAATTGTTCCTTTTCTATAGAAATTGATAAGTAAACCTAAAAATATTTAACTCATTAAGTAAACGATAGAAGCTCAACTCAAATCAAGAACTCAACATAGGCTGAGCAAATCACGGAAATTCATGAAAGGCTCCAAAGTTGAAACCAGCAATTGTCTGGAATTGTGTGTAAGAAAAGCACTCAATTTTCAACATCAGAAAACTATAAGGGAGGAAAAATGCGACAGCCCAACGCATTTCACGGCTAATCTAGTGGCAATCTAACATGACCCCATATTTCATTTCTTTATTGTTATTATATTTTATTATTGTATGTTTATTAAGAAACCAACCTTAGTAGAAACTTCTCAACGTTATAATACTATATATATATATATATATATATATATATATATATATATATATATATATATATATTTATATAAATAAGGAATCATCTAATTTCACCTGATAAAAGGCTTAATTCCCTTTCTCTCGTGTACTTGGTGCTTTCCAATGGCTTATCCCACTCTTTCTTTCCTATTCGTATTCATTATCTTATGCAACAGTCTAGCTTCTGCAATAGTTGCTCCACCTCCACTTGATGGTATGTTGCTCCTTTAGGATTTACTACTATTTGACACTTAGGCAATTTTGTGAACTCCATGTGTAACTATATATTCGATAAAGTTTTTGTCGGTCGTTCCCAACATTATAAGTTATTTCAATGTCATTTTGTAAGTGTAAATTATGTTGAAACAATGCGACTAATGTACAGTTATGTTCATACTATATCTTCTGTTCTCTATTATGGTGTGGTGTACTATTATTTATTATACGACGGTTATGCTAGTTTTTTGAACTACATATGTACCTATATCTATAAGATCGAGTGTTTATTGTTTGATTTCAAACATTGCAAGTTATTTTATTTTTATTTAGATGTGTGTAACGTATGTGGAAATAATGTTGTAGGACTACTTGAAAATGGCAACTTCGAACAAGGCCCTAGACCAAGAAACCTGAACAAAACAGTGATCATTGGGAAATACTCCCTCCCCAAATGGCAAATCAGCGGCATCGTCGAGTACGTCTCCGGCGGGCCCCAGCCAGGCGGATTCTACTTCGCCGTCCCGCGTGGGGTCCACGCAGTGAGGCTCGGCAACGAGGCCACCGTGTTTCAGTACGTCAAGAATCTGAAGCCGGGGTCCATCTACACCCTCACGTTCGGCGCAACGAGGACTTGTGCACAAGATGAGGAGCTGACGGTTTCGGTCCCCGGGATGTGGAGCCGTCTCCCGATCCAAACGTTGTACAGCACAGACGGAGGGGACACGTATGCGTGGAGCTTCAAGGCGAGTTCTAGTGTGGTTAAGGTCACATTTCACAATCATGGGACGCAAGAGGATCCAACGTGTGGACCACTTTTGGATGCCATTGCAATCAAGGAAATGCAGCCCCTGAAGTACACGAGAGGTAATTAGACTCGAATTAATAAATAGTACTAACTATATACTATTAATTGGTTTAGATACTTGAATCTACATGTTGATCCCCTGTTTGTATTTCTTCTAGTGTTTCAATTCAGCAAGTGAATGTCATGTGTATAAGATGATGTCATCACTGTACTTGTGTTCACATACTGTATTAAAAATGTCAAATGAGACAAACACCATAAGGAAGGGGATATTGTAAAGTTACACTAAACATTTCCCACGCGATCACTGTAATTCCAGGGAACTTGGTGAAAAACGGAGGCTTCGAAATTGGCCCACACATCTTCAAGAACTTCTCCACTGGCATCCTCATCCTCCCCAAGCGCCAAGACTTGTACTCGCCGATCCCGGGATGGATCATTGAGTCCCTCAAACCTGTAAAATACATCGACTCGAAACACTTCATTGTACCAACGGGACTAGCAGCAATCGAGTTCGTCGGAGGGAGAGAAACAGCCATTGCACAGATCATCAGGACGCGGCCTAACAAATGGTACGATCTCTCATTCACCATTGGAGATGCTAGGAATGGATGTAACGGGACGATGACCGTTGAAGCTTTCGCGGGCAGGAAGAGTTTGAAAGTCCCTTTTACATCTCATGGAAAGGGGTGGTTCAAGAAAGCTAGTCTTAGGTTTCAAGCAATTTCAGCAAGGACTAGGATTACATTCTACAGTCCGTTTTATCATACTAGGTTGTATGATTTTGGTCATATATGTGGCCCTGTTTTGGATGATGTTAAGGTTGTTCCAGTTGCCTAGTTTACTTGGGAAATGAGAGTGGCTAAAAAAGAAGCTACTAAAAAACTCATGTTTTAGATTCCTGAGTTCAGTTTTCTAAAGGGTGTTTTTACCATTTTGAAATTGTTTAAAAGGAAATGAATAACTATTGGAATTTCAATCTGGTTCAGTTGACCAATATATATATATATATAGTATGTAAGAATTATGATTAATCACTAACCACCAATTCAATGAATATGGAAATTGAATTGGTGGAGAACGTGTATTCTGATATGAGAATCTCAATTTGCACAATCACAGGTGGAAAAAAAAAAGGCCCTTACTACAAATTACTCACTTTAATACATAATGTGTTATCACAACAAATCTACGCATATATAACTAAGCAAGAAGTGGAACTATTCATTTGTTACGCTAGCTTCTTGGCAAAAATTGTCAGACCCAAAATTTTCCTTAGTATCCTGGGACTGAACAATATCTGTTCATCCATTTCTGTAACTTAATTGGCTATCTGCAAAAACAATAAGGCAAATCCATAATGCTTATACACAACGTCAATAAAAGTGGAAATCAACAGCAATCATCATTTTCAAATGCGTATAGACTTTATTAAGGTTAAATTACAAGTTTATGTAGTTTGTTTCATATATATGTGCAGTGGATTGAAGTTATATAATAGCACTATTACCGTGTAAATATAAGGGTCGCTGCGACCTCCAGCTCCATATCTCTTCACCTCCTGTAGCTTCAGCAACCTGTTCATTTCCAGTTTTTTGTCAGTGCAGGAATAAGGCAGTGTTTGCAAACTCTTCAAACAAACAAAAAAACAAAAACGATTCTCTGAAAAATAATCACTTTTTCAGAGTTTGAAAACATTCCCAAGTACCATAGAAAACAAATTCAAGCCTAATGACAGTAGTCCATATTTTTTTCCCAAAATTGCTACTGAAATGAAAATAGTAAACATTCAGAAAATGATGAGACTCAATATCCTCAACAAAAAGAGAGTGCCAAACATATTGCCACTTCAAACAAGATATTCATGCACACATGTTTGAGTATAAGGCTTTTTGCATCAAATTTAGTATAGTCAGCTCCCACATTTGAACCCTACGTGTCAAATATACCAGTATAAGATGATGCTAACTCACTCAGTTTCCCACAATTAGGGTACCCGAAAAAGACCGGCTCAGATTTTCAGAATCAGATATGAAAAAGTTAAATAGTAATATGATGTTACTTACATTCTCAGGGCTTTGCTCGTGGAAGGGCTATCACCGAGCAACTTCCGAATCTTCACTTCAGAAGCGCTTCCGTTGGACAGCACCCTCAGAACAGCCGCAGCTTTATGCCCCATGTGACCTTGAATTTCTGTCTTCCTCGGCTTATCACCATCAGCATTAGTTTCGCTGCTAAAGCTTTGGGCACTGGAGGTACAGGACAAGCAAGACGAAGTCTGAGCCTCAACGGTGGTTATACCAGAAACACTCTCGGACGATGCTGGGGCTGAAGTGGGTCCCGGCTTGCCGGTTTTCAGTTTCTTGCCACTGGAGACGCAGATGGTTCTCGAGCGTTTCTTTCGCACGATCTGCGAATTTGAAGACTGAAAGTGCTGAGATACTAATTTTAATTAGATGATTTAGTGAAGTGATCATATGGAATTGAACTTCAAGTTTGCGAATCATATTCGGGACAACTTGCACTGAAAGTTAAGTTTCACTACATAGCTTTTATGACAGACTAACAGTTGATGAGAGTTGATAGAACTCCATGAACACAATGCGAGTGCAGCGAATATTAGTGCAATTCCGAAAAGTAATTTATATGATGTACTTCTTATTATAATAAAGTTAACAAACAAGCAAGAGATTCGTGATGCAGATGATTATTGTTCTGTAGATATAATTAGCTCATCGCAACCTAAAGCAACACAAACAAGCCAACTTAAGCTAAGGACAGACAGAAACCAAAAATGTTCATGAATTAAAAAGATCACTTGTCTGATCAAAGCAATCTCATCACCTCAAAGAAAGTCGAATAAATGCACAGAATAGAATATTAGCAGTTTTAAGAATTTGAGAAACTCTTTAGTTTTTGCTTGTAACAGCTCAGAAAATTAGTTAATATAGATTCCAAACCACAGCTTCACCAGCAGTTCGGTCACATTACCAATTTACATCTGAGAATGCAGCCAGCATCATAAGTATTCCAAAAATAAAATTAGTTCATAAATACCCAACAATTGACAGATTAAATCCACAGATAAAAACAGCAGATCGTTCCATCAATACTAATACAATCAAACTCGCAGTACAGAGACCTGAATTCGCAAATTAGTTACTGCATAGATTATTAGAAAATCTAGTTAATGAGCAATCGGCAGGTCACCATGAGATTTGAGCTGGAAACAAACAAACAAAACTAGGCAATTCCTGATTTCAATTGGCTCAGGAATCAAACACCAAACAAACACCAGTAACATGAAACCTCACTGTGGAGCTTTTTTGCAGCTCAATAATGTAATAAAATTCGGATAAAATCAAAATAGCAGTAAGAACATGATTTAAATCACAAAACGAAACAGAGATCCGGATTCTGAAAATCAATCATAAATGAAAGATCCACAAAATCGAAGCAGAGAGGGGGAGAGAGAGAGAGAGAGAGAGATCATCGGATCACCTTCAGCTTCAAGCTGAGAGAGAGTAAAAAACAGAGAGTAACCCCTATATTTCAATCAGCTCAGAAACAAACACTACTCACGTGAAACCTCACAGCAGAGCTTTATGTGCAGCTCAATAACATAATACAATTAGTATAAAATTAAAACAGCAGTAAGAGCATGATTTAAATCACAAAACGAAACAGAGATCTGATTCCGAAAATCAATCATAATTGAAAATCTCCACAAAATCGAAGAAGAGAGAGAACTGAGAATCACCTTGAGCTTCAGCTCATCGAAGCCAGACAAAAACGCGACCACAGTCAGCTGCTGCCGATGACGCGCAAATTCTTCATCAATAGAAACCTCTGCCGTCGACGAAGATCCGCCGCTCCATTTCGAAGCGGAAAATCCCGTACTCTCAAGGCTTTCTGGACTGCTGCTGTCGTCGCTCCTTCCTCAGAAAAGAATATAAATAAATTAAAATACAGTAAATTATGAAGTTAAAGAAGAAGATAATTCAATTAAAACGACGGAAAAAAAAACATATAGTTGAACAGCGATGGAGCTCTTACTTGGAAAGGAGGAGAAGCGCGGAGGCCACCGTGCGCTCGAGGTTCGAAGGAAATGAAGCTTGCACTGTTTTTGCAGCCATGCTTTTTGATATTTTGAAATTGGCGGGATTGTTTCGGAATTTGAGTTTTTCAATTTAAAATTATTTGCCAACGTTTTTTGTTCAGCTCTCTCTCTCTCTCTATTTATATATATTATAATATATATATATATATATAATTATATATATCACTGGCTGGGTCGAATTTTAATTCTTGGGTTGAATAAAGTATCACTGTAAGCTACATTGTTGGAGACCCAAATGAACGTGAAGGTTGGGTTTATACCTTGATGAATAAATTTTTTTATCATTTAATTTTTTAATTTAAATACATTAATAATTAATGATCTGGGGGCGGTTTTATTTCGGAATAATTTCAGTACGGCTCCCTTAATTATTAAAAGGGTCGCCTACTTTCATTTTCACCCCATAATTTACTTAGTGTACCCAATATGCTCTTATATAATAAGTTCAAGTTATTTTTAAAAAAAAAAAAAATCTGCAGTTACTTTCTTATTGAAACATTTTCTATTCGCATAAATCATAAATTTGTCTAATAGTACACCCAATTGAAAATTATCGCTCAAATCGCGCCTGAAGCACAAAAAATTCAATTTGATTAACAAGGGTAATATTTTTCTAATAATTCTCACACTTGAAATCGAGGTTTTAGTTTGTTTTTGATCGTTGACAATAATTAACCGTGTAATCTCATTATGTTTAATAACCACTGATATAACATTTCATAACACACGTCAATCATCCTGCAATCATTCAAGCCTGGTGCATCAAATGATCAACAACAACAGATTCCATTTTTTCAAACGTTTCTCCAATTTTTGGGTTTTTCTTGAAAATTAAAAATCCATACAACTATATTGTACAATGTAATTACATTTAATTGAGTTAAAATCCGCATAACATCTAATGTATCGTTAAACCCTAAAGTTATATTTAAATTTATAAAATTAAAAAGATTACAAATGGTATATTTGAACGGTCAACCATTTCTCCAATGCACTTGTGTCAAGTGTGGTGTGTAAGCTTGGGGTGGGTTGGTTCAACCGGTGCATTGTTTTTTTTCTTTTTTTTTTACTTAAAGGGCATGTTAAAGATCCTAACATCGCTAGGTTAAGAGATAATTACTAAAATATCAAGTTGGCTCAATTGTCTATATGTTAATCCTTACAGGCATGCGATTAAGAAAAAATGTCAATCTAACTAAAATAAGTGTTAGCATTGTTCTAAAAATTGGCCTAGGTGCTCGGCGCCTTTGAACCGTCCACGATTTTTGAAAATCGGTCAAAAAAATCGTCGGAGGAATTCAGCGCCGCCTAGGCGCTAGCAGTCTAATTTTTTTTTTTTTTATCCAAGATGACGTCGATTTGGTTTTAAATTTTTTTTAACCAATTCAATTGTTACGGGTCAAGAATTGAGACATGATATAATAGAAACAGACTGAGAACTCTTGCCCTTATTTAGTTATATTGATTTTGTAATGTATGTTATGAATTTATATTGTTTTGAACTTTGAATTGAATAATAGTTTTGAACTTGTGATCATTACTTTTAGTTTTGAATTGTCATATACTTTATTGTGTAGTAGGTAGTATGTTGAATGTAATGTTATAAATCAGGGTATTTGTTCTCAAATTTTAAGATCCGCCTAGGCGCTGGTCTGGCGTCTAGCGGCCGCCTAGCAATTTTTAGAACACTGGGTGTTGGGAGTTGAATAAATGTGGTAGATTAAGTAGAACGAGATTAAAATAACCCTTATAAGAATAGAGTGTCCTTGGAAATTCTAGGGAGAGTTAGATTCCATTATTATATTCGTGGGACATCTTAATTTGTTATGTTATACAGTCATATTGACAAATAAGTTCGCATGCTTCAATCCAATACAAAAAATTTTAAGTCCCCCCTAAGTTGAAACTTATGAAATCTCCTAACAATAACAGTAGTAAATTAGCCAACATTTTTCCAGCAATATATATGATCTGAAGGCACAAAAACTTTGCAATCAAACTTGCCACACAAATCACCATGCTGTTCTATGAACATATATCCAATCTCTATGAGGTATTCCATTTTTCTACCACAATTACAATCAGAAAGACAATAAAATAAAAACTAAGACGAGTAGAAACTTTCTCAGGCAGCTTCCACCTCGGAGATTGCTTCATTCAAGGCCTTTTGAAGTTCTTTCACTCGTTTTCTCGTTAACGTTACACAATCCTGCAGTAGAGGCCAGTTACTATTATCTCTATGTCTATTGTTTACATTGTGTGCATATTAAGGTTTCATGCCACCAAAAAAAATTCCATACAAAACAAAAAGTATATACAAAATGAATATGATACTTAATCCCTCGCTACAGAGAGATTATATTCAAACATATTTAATAGGTTTGCCCAAACAACAGTATACCATTTTTCAAAGAGGTGGTTGTGCTGTGTGTTCAATATATCTACCTATTAGAGGAAACTGGAAAATAATATTTTTTTTTTTTAAAAAGGAGGCGAAATTCACCTGGATTGCCGATGTGTGTGCCAGACCTGGTCCGCCGGGTTTATTAAATGACACGAGCTGAAAGGACGAATCGAGCACGACCGTTAGAAACGTTTCCATAATAGACTCTTCCTCGGAAGTGGGGTCCGCCAGAATGTAGTCCTTGTGGAGCACGCATGTTAATGAGAAGGGTACACTTTTCAACTCGAGCTTTCTCTTCTCTTCATTGACGGGTTCTTTTTTCTTCTTTGCTCCGCCATTGTTGTCCTCAGGTATGAGCACTATTCTACCATCGTCATTGATAGAGACTACCGGGATTTGCACTGCAGATATTGAGTTTATTTACTAAAATGCTTCAGTTTGATTCCTAATTTCAGGCATCAAAACCCAAAGAATTCTCAGCTTTGACAAATTAACATTTGGGATAGTTACAAAAAGTACCCTTGCGGTTTGACCTAATTAGCACACACACACATAAAATTTAAAAAAAAAAAAAAAACAGCTAACTTTCAAAATTGCAAAAATACCAATGAAGTTTGATTCAGTTTTTCATTTAAGGGTTAAATGTGATTTTTTATAAATGTGAGGAGGGGCTTTGAAATGATTTTTGCTTTTGAAGGGGTAAATGTAACACAAAATAAAACCTCAAGGGTGTTCTTCGTAATTTTGAAAGTTAGTGATACATTCTTTTGGAATTATCATCAAAATCCCAAGAATCGGGGGAGAAAATTGATAAATGCAGCAGAATATGTTGACTGATTGATTTAATTATCAACAAGTAATCCATTTCTTTGCTGATTTATTTGATTGGGAATCTGAAATTCCTTTCCTTTTAAGTTACTTTATTGTAAGTGATTTGCTGATTTTATTTAGTTTATTGTAAGTGATGAATAGATTTGATTTTTTTTTCTTATCAAATATTGCTTGAAACATCTATAAAAAGAGGATTTTCTTTCATTAATAAAATAAGCCAGAATTAAATTAAGAAAAAAAATGCAAAGGAGAAGGAAAACTCCTTAACATTTCCGTGCTCTCTCTTTTATTCTCTGTTACTTTTCCAATCGATCGCCTGTTGACGCGTGCATTTGCCCGGAGACATAACAATTGGGTTTTTTTTTTTATTACGTCAAACCTCAAGGGTTCTGTAATCAACCCCATAATAGTTCTATTCAGATCAACTATAGGTCAAAAAAAACTACAATACATCGGGCCAAATTTTATCACTCCTATTCCTGAATAGAAATTATTTCATGAAAATTTTGTCGTCTATCAAAATAAAACTCCCTCATTTGAAATAAACAATTTGTTGCACCATGAACTTCCAACTGCTACTTTCAAGTGCAATAGCATATAGAATATTTGAAGTCTCATCTAAAAGTAAACTCTGTACCAGTCAAATCAAAGCTTTTAATGACAGTGAGGAATTTAAGGACACACAAAAAACAGAGCTTATGTACCAAGCACTGAATCATACAACTATAACAGACATATAGATCAACTGAAGTTAAAGCACATAACAACTCATTTGGATGCAATACTTCAAACTTCAAAATCGAGGCATTTTAACTGAATGTCAGACTAAAAATAACATTTGATATAATTCATCTTACACTTCAATATGATCGAAAATAGAGAACCCTTTACAAAACTTACAATGCGTGAAGGCTCCCACTGCAGAAAGCAATGCTGCGTCGAAAAGGGAACCATCAGCATCCAAACAGTATATGTCCTGCAAGAGTCTATTTCCTATAGTGAAAGGTTCCCAAATTGTATAAGGATAAACTGAAATATCAATATTTATTACCAAGTACGCCATCCAAGCAGCTTTGCCACTAACCAAACATAATTCTTTCAGATCAATCATGCCAGAACTGCACAAATTATAGACAATCGGAAAAGAACATAATAAAGAGTAGAAGGTTTGTAATATAAATTCAGAAAGCTCGAAAATCCTTCACACACAAAAAAATTAATTAAATGGAAGGGTCCTTGCCTCAAAATGGTGTCAGATATTTGCTTCGCTAATACTGGAGCTATCTCTGCAGGCCTGCCAGGACGAACCAGTGGAGAACAAATCGGGGGCATGTGGAAATCAACGGCTGGGAAATAAGTATCACCGAACAATGTTAGAAGAAACGAAAATAGGAAAAAAAAAAAAAAAAGTGGTGAAACTAATTCAAACAAATTTTAACCTAAGCATCCCTCGTCAGGTGCCTCCACAGTCGGAGTCATAACTTCCAATTTGATGGCAGCCAACATTGACTGAGCAAATACATAAACTTTAAATTAGTATATTTAAAGGACTCAGATGAATTTGCAACCATAACAAAAGAGACTTACAGTGGAACCTATTTTCGATATCGCTGATCCATGAGCAGATGAAACAGCTCCTAGATTTTGGAACGTAACAGTTTTAGCAAGAGGCATATATTTTCGGGATGATTACAAAAACGACCCTGAGGTTTACAGTATTTACAAAAAAAAAAAAAACAGTGAACTTTGCAAATGAAAAAACCCCAAACCATGAGGTCTGGTTGACCTGGCAAAATTTCCTGAGGTCGTCAAATATATTACAATTACAGCCCTAAACGTTTCGAAATATAACAAATAACCCAACTTTTCGTGTGGTTACTTGTAACACTAGGAATAAATGAGAGGTGTAAAATCTAAGACGGAAATAAGGGGTTATTTGTAATATATAGCAAAGTTAGGGGATTTAATTGTAAAAATGTAAGATGGAAATAACCTCAAGGGAGCTTTTAGTAATTTACAAAGGTACGGGTCTTTTATTGTAATTTGGCCGAACCTCGAGTGTAGTATCCCTAAACTTTGGAAATGAATAAAGGAGGCCGCATGATCAAAAAGGATACGAGTAAAAAGATTGACTAACCAAGCGTCAGTTTCGTTTCTCTAGCTCGTTCAAGGGGCCGGCCATCGGGCCTGATCGACTCGAGAAGGTGACGCTCGTGAAAACGTAAAGGAAAAAGACGCCTAAAAGCATCAACCTCCATTTCTGAAGATAAATCATTAATTCCACTCGTAGCAGCCATCTTAATGCAATTTTTGTCTGCACGCGAAATTGAACCGATTTTTAAGAACTAGTAGCGGATAGACGAATCGATAGTTGATTCATTCCCATTCTTGTAATATAAACTTCTACTTTGTACTAGTAAATCACAAATGGCAATACATTTATTAAAAACGTAAAAACAAAATAAAATAATGTATATTAGCAAATAAATGCAGGTAATTTCACAAGTCACGAGTGAACTAGCTTTGAGTGCTGATAAGTCCATTGACAATGAACTAACTTATTACTTCAATAAATTTTTTTGTGAGAATCTTTATTTGTGTGTCTGCTTACAAATTAACAGAGTACGAATTGATTCTTCTTCTTCCTCTTCTTTTAGTTTTTTCCCCAACGAAATCCCAATTGTTCAGATTTACGAATTCAGTTCAACAAGCAAAGAAAATCCAAAATATCAGGTACACACCAAAAAAGCAACAAATGGCCGAACGCAAAGAGGAAACATAGACTTTTATAGTTAGCAAACAAGTTTAACAAAAGTATCCCGTAAACAGTCAAGGACATTTCGATTTAATTCGCTTACAACTAGTTAGAATAGCACAAAAATATTATACAAAATCGAGAGAAAGAGAGAGAAATCAAGACCTGGTCAAAATACGGTTATGTATGACTGCAGTCTAATAAGCTATAGTTTTGAGTGACTACCTTGCGGTTGGAGAGGGGACGGCGGATGACGGCGTCTGAGGCGAAAGCTATGGTGTACTAGGCGGCCGGAAAATAATGAGAGCGGTCACAGTGAGAGGCGTTTTATTTATTGGGCTGAGGGGTTGATTATGGGGCTCTTATTTGTAAGTATTTAATGGGCCGACCCAAGACACTGTAGCTTATCTTTGGGGTCCAGTTTGGGCTTTTGAATTACAGGCGAGTTATGTGTGTGTGGTACAAAATAAGTTTAGCTAAAATCTATTTAAATAGCTCGTGAGCTCCATGTATTCAAATAAATTTCTTTGATTCGACGAGTTTATTTAAAAATTTTGAGTTTACCTCAAATAATAATATTACAAGGATTTCAATTAAGTTTATAATTTTCTTTAATTTTATTCTTCTTTTAATTTTTATTTTTATTTTTAATTTTTGAAAAAATACATTATTATGTAAATAAGTACTTCGAAATTATTTTTATTTTATCACGTCATTAATTATTACTTGATTATTGTAGCATCGTACGATTATTATATTTTATGTTTATTATTAAAAATAATAATAACAACAATTAGTATTACAATGCTAACACCAATAAATAAAAAATAGCATAAACAACAGTATTATAAACAATGCTACATCATTATATATATATAATATATATAACATAAAAGTTATTTAGATTAAACTACTTTTAATTTTATAAAAAATATCAATCTTTATTTAAATAAACATTTATTATTATTTATTATTGTTGTGTAATAAAACAACAATAATTAGATTTCAATGTTAAAATTCTTTCAAAAGATAAATAAAAAATAACATGAACATTATTAATTTAAACGTGTACTTTTTGTAATTTTATTTTTGAAGCTGCTTATCAGCTCAATTTGTCTAACGATTTTATATACACCAGCCAGCTTTTCATCTATCAGTTGTGAGCTATCAACTATCAATTCTTAACTAACTTATCAATTTTTTGTGTCAAACATATCATATATCCGTAGCCTAGACATTACTAGCCGCACTTGTATTAATTTTATTTACAAAAAAAGTCATTCAATAAATTATCTTATATACCCTTGTTAAATACCCGCACACCCTTATTCATCTCAATTACTAAAAACACCCATTAAAATATATAGATATATAATATCACTCTTCGATTATTTTTAATACTTTTTTATCTACCAACTCAATTATTTCCAAATCCTAGTTATCCAAACATTATAAGAAATCAATAATTGATGATGAAAATTACATGAGAACAAATAGTGTAAGTATTTCTTCCTTTTTGCCTGATTCTTTTATTGTTTTGTATCCTCATTGTTAGTTATAACTAAAAAATTTAAAAAACTGCTCGCAACACGGTCATGGTACACCAAAAATTCAAGCAATTTACGGCCTTGGCCTACCGAAAATTGAAGCTACTTTTGGAAACAAAATAGCCAACAATTTTAGTCACTTGTGGCCAAATTATGTGACTATTTTCAGCCGCTATCTTACAAGAAATGCCCAAATGTTCGCCCATTGGTGACCAGAGTTTTAAGATATTTTCAGCCACCAGTGACCAAAATTTGATGTATTTTAATCCACTAGTGGATGAACAATACACAGAACTTGACATACATGTATTGCTTTTTTTCTTTAGTTTTTTAACTTGTGATAAGAATCAAACATATCTTTTACAAAGTTTAGTATCGTAGTCCATTAAGAAATGAGTTGGTTTTTGGATTATACAAATGACTTCACAACACACCAATATTTTTACTCTCATGAGTATTTGATAAGTTGAGTATGTACGGTAGCAAACGAACTTGATGTGGTGATTATGGTGAAACGTTCGTAAACTGGCAGAAATTGTAAGCCTCGAGTAATGTTGACTTGTAAACGTAGTAGAGTATATCGAGAATCTAAACCTGAATGGTTGCGAGGGACAACTAAGAATAGGGAGGTAGAGGGCGAAGTTCGAGATGAAGAATAAAAGAAACATCCAAAAAATTAATTGTTCACGTCAATCTCTTCTAAAGGGTAAACAAGTATCTGAATATGAATAATAATTAATGAATCGGGTGTGCATAATTATATATTTGCACTTGATTTGACTAACCATGTATAAGTCGGTAAATTCATAAAGGTCGAATAAGAGCTTGTGTTAGGTATGTGTGAAGGCAGTAGACGACCAAAGGACATTTTTTGCATGGTGAAAAAGATATTTAAAGATAACAAGTCAATAATAAGGACATTGTACTATTTTAGGACGAGCCACAAAATAACCGAGAGAGGAGGTAAATCTCAAATGCAGTACCTCATGAGAAAAGTACGGGAGCACGATTATATTTATTCTTGAAGGTGATGCAAGAAGAATGACACTGTGAGAAATATTTTTTTTTGCTCGCTCTACTAGTGTCATATTATTGTGTTCATTTCTAAGAGATTTTTTTATAGACTGTATGTGAAAAACGAATAGGTACAAGTTATTTTTGTTAGATATTGTTGGGAAATTTATTTATGGGAATTTCCTTATTTTGTTATTTGTCTTTTTTGGGCTCAAAATATATTAGGGAACTAGATTTAGGACTTTATTTGTTTC
Source organism: Phtheirospermum japonicum (assembly GCA_014905375.1). Lineage (NCBI taxonomy): Eukaryota > Viridiplantae > Streptophyta > Magnoliopsida > Lamiales > Orobanchaceae > Phtheirospermum > Phtheirospermum japonicum. The sequence goes on from BMAC01000153.1 coordinate 1,076,416, forward strand.
CTAGATTGTGTTTAGGATTTTATTTAGTTTCCTAAATTATATTTATGACTTGTTTAACTTGTTTACCAAGTTTAGGACTCTAGAAGTCTTGTCTATTTAAGACAAGACAAAGACGCAAGAGAAAGACACCTTCGATAATCTTTTTATATGGACGAGAAAGCAGCAAGGACGAGGCAAGCAAAGAAGAACACGAGCAAGTAAAAGACTTGTGGCAATGATCCAAATCAAGGAAATCTTCAAAGTTGCGTAACCAACGGAGAAGATCATCACAAGCTTTGCCACAAGACTTGAAGCCACGATCTTAATCACGGAGATCTTTGGAGTTGTGTAACCAACAAAGAAGATCATCATACCGAGGCGACAAGTATTTTAGTATCAAGTGTTGATACTAGTGTTTTTCATATATTACTTTATATTTTTGTATTGATCTTGAACAAAGAAAAGTAATATAATTTTCGGGTTTGTATACCCAAGTTCGTAAGCACTTTTACTTACGAACAAAATTTAAATTGCTGTGTTCAAATTATTTTTATATAATTTCGCTGCTTATATTTTAACTCTGTGTGATGTTAGTTTCGATGTTGTGACAATCGTTCTTAACATCTGTTTTAAAACTGCCGTTTACTAATTTAAAACTATTTAATGTTAGTTTCGGTGATTGTAACACTGAAAGTAACATTGTTTACTGAGACTTATTTCAAAACCATAGGTCCTATGAATTTACAGAGATAGTTGGTGTGACGTTGATCGCATGACATTCCAAGTTGTATGTGCTTATTTGGAGAAAGAGCGAGAGGGCAATTACCTTTGGGTGTGTAGCATATTGGAATCACTAATGAACCAAGCATACCTCCCTGATATGATTATTATTTATTGAGTAATCGCACGATGAATGTGGTTGAGGCTTACTTTTTGACCTCAAGTCATTTGTTATGTCATTGACACATTAGTAGGAAAATATTGGCCAATTGAAAAAAAAAATTATTTCGCACGAAAGATAAATGAGACTCATTCAACTACAGTTGGATGTATTGGTCATTGCAGATTCTAAACCGATAATCAATGAGTTGCTTAAAATATTATAAGTTGACATAATATGGATCTCCCGTTGATTACGCTATAAAGCAATGGATGAACCGTACAAAGAAATATTTACATCCACTTAGACAAATAATGTCATTCATCTTAATAATACCACAAAAAATGGGTATTTTGAACTTAAATATGTGTTCGTGCTAATTAATTGTATTCATTTAGAATGTATTAATAAAATCTTAATATTCTATTAAGGCGAAGAGCCACCATTTAATATTAAAAAGCAACTATTCGAGAGCCCCTTCGCAGTCGCGACTTGGCCCATCACTGAATGTCATTTTTACGGAGATCGTTGGCAATCCCATTTGTGGTTGTGAACCCAATCGTGAATGGGCCATAAACATTTACTTATACAGTTTAAATGTTGAGATTTCAATTTTTTACTTATAAAAAGAGACTAATAGCTATCCAGATACATGTGCCGGCACCAAGCTTTATCTCTTTGAGCCATGAAATAATTTGAAGAGTGGGTTAGAGTGATTTTGAGTGAGAGAAGAAATGCTTGGAACAAGAAGACAGAAGGATCCACCATATTCCCTAAGATTTATTCTTTTCATAGTTTTTGTTATGAACATCATGTGTACGATACATTGTCTAGCATATCTTTTGAGTATGTCTAGCTAATTCATTTATATTTTGCGGTTATCATTCTTTCAATCAAGTATGACCCCTTTGATATTTTTTATTTGTAAATCACCGTTGCATAATTGATTGACACACTCTTATGCTTGATAGTGGTAACTTCTTGCAAAACTTTTATATCTTATAGGTTTGATAAATTAAAACTCGAGAGATGAGATTTATAATTAGGCTTTCCAAATATATAACACTTTAATCAACAAGACCGGAAGATTTGAGATTAGTAATGAAGTCTGCCAAATCTTTAAAACCTTTTGGAGTTCTAAATGTGATTTCGAATAAAGAAGTTGTTTCATACTTAGAATCTACGATTTAATCACTTTGAGAGAAGTTCTAAACTACATTTGTGATTGATTTATATTTAATTGAATCACAAATAATACTCGGTTGATCAAAAATGACTCACTTTGAGAGTTAATTGACCCCCAAACACCGTAATATCCCTTTATCACCTGATTTTCTCGATTGCTTATCATTTCCTTTTGTTCTTGGTGAAATTGTGGTTGTCACTTTATATAATTACTTATGTTATGTTCGTCGTTTATAACGACACAACAAAACTCATCTTTTCTATTTAGTTTAAATAAAACTAAATTATCATAATTATACTACTTATTGAATTCTACATCATTGGTCATTGTGAAATACAACTTTGCTTGTCATGTACTACATATACACCATACACTTGCGGTTAGATAAAAACAAACTCAAAATAATTAGCAAACAAAAAATCATTTGCTTTTATTTATTGACGAGGAAAATGCCGACCGGTGAATATAATTAGCATGTTGTCGGTATGAGTACGTGCTGATAGCATACCAACGGGTTTGACCGTCGATACTTCCCTCTTTTTTGTAGTGCCATGACTGAATATCAAGAGTAGTTTAGGTAATTCACCATTGGTATATCAGTAAAAACATAAATTAAACAAACAAGCATAAGAGTGCAATTGTAAATGGGCGCGGCTAATAATATCTCAAGTGCAGATATAATTTGCTCTAGAATTAGCTTATATCATTGCTTCGTTACCCATGTATTATTATTTTTATTAAATTGGAAAACAGTATTAAATAGATTTTGTTTATAAAAAAAGAAAAAAAAAGAAAAAGAGAGAGAAGAATCAAATGTGAGGGGCAATAATGTTAATAACTTTTCAAATTGGGCTCTGGTCAAAAGCATAGATATACCTCAAGTGGATTTGTAAGCCAGTCTAGCTAGTGTTTGAATGTAGCCTTGAATCTAGCCTATTCTAGGCCAAAGGCCTAGACCCAAATTTACAAACAAGAGATTTCTTTGGGCCTCATAGACCCTTTTAATTTGCTTTGGGTTAATTTAGCCCATCAGTACATGTTTAGTCCATTAGGCCTATTAACTAAAAAAAATACTAAATTAGCTAATTAATTATGCAAATATCATATATTTTATTAATAATGGGTCTGATTAATAAACTTGATATTTTTGCCTTGTGTTATGTGGTGATTTTCCGGTTTGATATTTAGACCCACCAATTTTATCGTGTCTATGTTTATCGTTTTAATCCAATAAAAGTTTTATGATTTAGAATCATATTTTGAGATAGGTAGAATATGAAGTACTTAGTAAGGTCAAATTAATCATATTAGGATATCTCTTCTAAAGAATAAGAATAAGAAAATTATGCGACATAATTGGTATAATATATCTTCTTATAAGCAGAATCACTATTTTTTATTGTGTGATTGCCCCATCAAATATAACTTCTAGGACATTAAGATCATCCGCTTAGACGATACATGCAGGTGTGGCCCATAATAGACAAGAGTAAGTATTAAACTAAAGAGCTGGAAAAACAGTTGTGTTCTTGGACACATTAGATTAGATGCTTGGTTGCCGCCGAACCATAGCTTAACAATTTATGCAACCTTTTTTTTTTTGTAACCTTTTTTCTTTCCCTTATCGTAAATGATTGACCTTTCATATATATTAAATTCCCAAATTTAATATACTTGGCAAGTCTTTTTTCTGATAATATGGTAGTGAGTCCTCATCCTCTTGCATTATTATCTTTTGCTTTTATCCCATGATAAAGTCTGCTCTAGGTTACCCTCCCTTTCATTTCGACATAATGGGTGAATTTATTGTTGGGATAATTTATAGACTAGAAAATATGAATACGAATCGTCCCAAATGCACGAAAAATTTATAGCGGGAGATGTTCCTTTACATGAACCGAAATAGCTCAGCCAAAAAAAAATAATAAAAGTTTTTTCAAATATTTTTATTATTTTATTTATAATAAGTAAATAAATATATATTTTAACAAATTTATCTACATATTTTTCAATGTTATTAGCAAAATAATTTATACAAAATCAACGTTACTATCTCATGTATAATGATCATAGTTTTCAAACAAAAATTTATACTTTTAATGTAAAAATTCATACTTCTCAAAATAATTATTTACATTATTTTAAATAGTATGAATTTCATGATTAAGAAATATTATATTCAACTGTAAAAGTATGATCGTCTTATGAATCAGTTTTTATGAAATATTAATTATTTGATCATTTTATCAGTTTCATTGGAATAATTAGGTTTGAATATATTAAAATATGTAAATAAATTATTGTATATGTATACTTAAGGTATACACACACACACGCACACACACACAGTTGTGCCASTGAAAAGAATAGAAGAAGCATCTGACTACTTCATGCATGCTCCACCTTGCTCGGGAGGATATAGCTCAGTTGGTAGAGCTCCGCTGTTGAAAATTATATCGATACTTCCACATATTATGGGTAGGAGACATCTATTTTCCCCCGGAAAACTTTTAGAATTCTCACTGCATCCCAATTGGATTGACTGGGATGACAGTTTCTCATTTCGAAACGGTGAAATCATAATTTTGATCAAATCACACATCGCAGTATTACTAGGCCTTTTAATTCTCTAAGAGGTTTATCTAAAAGATTCGCAGTATAGTGAGAACTAGAAACCTGCTATATTAGATAAGATGTTATGCTATTTATGAATCATGTACATGTTAATTAAGATAATAGTAAAAATCAAGGGAACATAATAATAGTAATGTTAAAATATAAGTAGCTATTACATTATTCAAATTAGCATCACATATAATGTAAAGTAGCGGTTTCTAAAGTTCACACCTAGGGAATTGGTTCTCACATGAACCTAATCACACACACACACACACACACACACACACATATATATATATATATATATATATATATATTGGAATGGATCCAATGAGTCCACTTCTTATAGTGAGTCCGTAGGACCAAATCACAACCATCAAATACATTAAATCCAATGGATATAAATTAGTTTGAGCGACAAATACATCTGTATCTTTGTACACGTGCATCAATAGATTTTTAAATATGCACACATTTAAATGAACATTGATATTATTAATCAATATAAATTACATCATTTATATTTATCCCTCTTTCCTCAATTAATAATTCTCCTCTATTGAGATCTCTCTATAAATCCCCAAAAAAATATAAATATTCCAAAATAAATTACACCACATTATTCCTTACGACCTAAGGAACAATACTCATATCATTTTTTCCCAACAAATTTGTACATTTTAAAGTTCGAATTAGAATTATTGCGTTTAAATAAAAATAGAAATTCACTACACATTTAGACGCATATTATTGCACATTTATGCATAATTAGAATGACAACAATGTTAGCATTATATGTCATGTTTTTCCAAGCTAATTTCCAACAATTTTATTGCACATTTATGTTCGATGATGCAATTGGTAGTACAAGCATACAATAATAAATGTTATATATTTATTAGTCAATCATCCTCCAGCCAATTTACATCTATCAGATCTAAACCTATTGAGTGATTGAGATTTGGCCCTACGAACTCATTTTAAGAACTTGACCTATTGAATCAAATTCATATATATATATATATATATATAATCTAATTATTATTCAAGGATCGAATAATACTGAAAATTGTATAACGTAATTTATAAATAAATTGTTATTAGACGAAATATACTTTACAAATTATGAAAAACTTTCTTGTACATAACATTTGTAGTTTTGTTATTAAATTTATTTTCATCATCAATAATCAATATTTTTATACTCATTGGCCACTCTTGATATAACAACGTACAATTGACCTTCATGACTGAAAACTGGCTTTTTAAGAAAAACTCCAACATGTGTGTGTGTGTGTGTGTGTGTGTGAGAGAGAGAGAGAGACTGTCCTTGACTTTTGTTAATTATTACTAAGTATGACACGATCACATGAAATTTCCGTTGTTGGAACTTGAAAGGCAACCTCATATCAAATGGTTTAATAGTTATTTTAGGGATCAACACCAATTCACTTGAATTGCTTTCTTGAAAAATCTTAGTTGTACAACATGACTGCCAAGTTTTATAACAACCAGTCTGATTCCATTACATAATTGATATTTCTCAACAACATGAGTGGAGCTTCAATTTCCAGTTTTAACTCATGGTTCGACATCCAGAACATTTGATGGTGTTTTGAAATTCTGGTGAGTGAACGTCCAGCAATATATTAATGTTTGAATCATATTTGCATGTAATATCAGAGATAAGATATACTTTAAATCCTCCATAATTTTGTATAATTAATGAAATCGACAATATCAAGTGTTGGAGTAAAAATAGTACGACCCACCAAATAAGCGGGGCATTCAGTAATTTTTCCAAATTATGGATATGTGCTCACCATAATTGACGCAACATGGTCACCACCATCTTTCAATAATATATTATTTGGGATTTCAATTTAAACGACACCATCATTTGGTCCTCCAACTTTTCCAATCATATACTATTTATCCAGTCACCATTTCTTTTTGTAATTCGACACAATCGGGATCTAAAATGAGATTTTGCAGCCTCATATCTTGGTTAACCTCAAAACTATGCAATGAGTTCATAAATGCATATAATTGATAGTCACATGGACTATGTCTGGTCTAGTGCCTTTTGAAATAGCCGACAATATTTGAAGAGAATCTCCACTAAAAAAATTAATTTGCCATCAAATGAAAGTTGACTGTTAGAATTATTTTGCGATCTCATCATGTATTTCAATATTTTGTCCAAAGTTTTGTAATAATTTTTATGCATCATCAGATCTTCGTCCTAAATATGAGATGCGCACGTAACATTAATTCTGCAAGCGAGTTCCAATAAAAATTGAACATGATTAATCTTGGTGGAGATTAAAAGGAACCTTAAATATCAAATGTCCAGTTCTTACTTTCGAAAGCATAAGAGAAATTGTGTCGCTAGATGTTACATTCAAAACAAGTTAACCATTAGATTTAATGTCCACAAAAAGCCTCATCCAAACAAACACTGATCACTCTTTATCCTTAGGCGTAAAATACACCACCCTTTTGTCGAATATACTATATCCATGACTTTATCATAAATATGATGCTGATAAAAATTCAAATTATCAATCAATTTACTATGTTCTTTAATGAGTGTCTCGCGATCATACTCCAATTCTTCAAAAATAAACTTATCGTGATACATACTGGAATCGACGACCTTTAGAATTGGCACGGGAGTAAAATCTTTTAAACTCTTTCCCATACTCTACAATAAAATTGTCAACTTCAACCAAAGCAAAATTTTGAATTTTAGTATCACTCATTTGTAAATTAAAAAAAAAGAAAAAAAGAAAGAAAAAGTGCATTGAATATGGAATTAAAAATATTGGTAATAAAAATAATATAATAGAACATTGCTAATAATTTATAGATGATAAAACAAATATCAATAATTGCTACCTTTGGATTTTCTCAACTTTTTTATTGGTTGTGTAGAATTTTATCTGATAAATCTTCCTAGCATTTCTCCCGCACTTTTTTGACGTGTTAAAGATTTTGATGCAAGTAAGGTTGCGAATAATTATCCCATGAAATGTGATGATTCCCAATTACTTGCTTTTGATATACAATTTATATATTCTCTATCAACTAACAACAACCCCAAAGATTAACATGCATTACGATATATATCGTATTGCGTGTCGCTAACTTTTTTATATCATTGGGACATTAGACTTCTCAAATTACATTTAGAATAAATCTAGCTGCTTAGGTTCTCATTCTTTTGTTGTTGAGTTCCAAACAGAATCTTGAGAAAACTCAACATAAGCCAAACTCCGTAATTCTGGATATATTAATTCACCTCGAACCAATCTAAAAACATTTTATGATGTGTTGATTTGTATTTCATTACCGCGTCCAACTTATCATTATCGTTATGCAATACATTATACTCTCCTAAAAGATAGAAACTCAATGCATGATAAGTGGAATTTTATGATGGATCTCATAACCTAATATTCTTCACGTCACTTCGCATGGAGAAATGTAATGATAATCATAATGGATGTTGATCTCATCAATCATTTTCTCCTCTGCATCCCCATCTTTGTTCTGATAGGACATTGTAGTGATCCTGTTGTTACCTTTGTGACATATTTGAATATAATTTATAGATTTGGATTGGTTACACCATTCAACATTCAAATGAGTTTCACACTGCAACAATAAATGAAGATTATTTATAACGACCCACTGGTTGTATCTGAGCAAAATTCTTTGTAACAATTATTCCAGTATTTCTACATTTATATGTTGGTAACAATGGTTATCGACAGTAGTAGTATCTCCAAACCTCTTTGATATATTTTTTGTGCAATTTCCACCAACCATTTAGGGAGACGATTTCGTAAATGACCAAATATTCCATGAATCGTCAAATTAGATAAAGCAAAATAATATCTTGGATCTTCTTTTTCATCAGTAATTTCAACTGAAATGATTCGATAAATAGTATCAGCATTAGGGCATTTCTTGCTTTGATATAAAAAGAAGTGTGTATACATGAGGAAGACCTCTCTTTTGGAGTTTCACGGTGTAAATAACTAAAACAAAATCATAAAATATGAATTAACGACAAATTAAAAAATAACAAATATTAATGATTTATTACTCTTAGATTAAATATTATGAAAACATAAACTTTCTTTATACTCACCAAAAATAGTTTATCCAAAATATTTTTATAACGTAAATCTCTCATCAAAACGTCCAAAATCCTTGAAATCATATAAGGTCGATCCTCTAGTTTTAGATTCCTTTTATCAATAAAGTGAATAATCTCCGGCCATTTAGGATTGCATGTGGATGTAATAAATAAACCAAGATAACCTACCCACCAAAAAATTCTCATACCATCTTGGTAATTAACAATCATAAATCGAGCACCAACAATAAATGTCACAGGTAAGATAACATGAGTACCAACATTTTAGTCATCTGTTTAGTATGACATGTATACTTTCAAGATTACCGTCTTTAGCAACATTTGCTTTCTGGTGCGGCCTTCCCTTTCTTGGTTTTGGAATTAGTTAATTTTTTTTTTCCAAATCTATTATAATTAATACCACAATGTTCATTCCACTCGATGTTGGGTTCGCACTTATATTATTTTGCGTCAATTTATGAGATAGTAATAAAATACATTATTTTATAAGATCAGTTCAAATAAAAAGGTATTGAATCGTAATAATATTTGATAAATAATATATTGTTATCAAATAAAATAAATATTAAATTATATTGTATTGCGCATTTTTGTATAATCTAATTAAAAAATGTGGTCAAAGTATGTTTGAAAAAAAGTGAATATTTTGATATTGTTGGAGTCACAATTAAAAAAGTAATAAAGAAACTTAAAACAAAATAACAAAAAACTCATAATAATTTTGTTATCACGTAAATCTCTCATCAAAACGTCTAAATTTGTTTAGAAAATCTTTAAAATTATATAAGGTCGATCCTCTAGTTTTAGATTCATTTCATCAACAAAGCGAATACGCCGACCATTAGGTTGTAGTGAATGTAATAAACAAATCAAGAGAACATGCCCGTTGTTAAATTGCCATACCATCTTTGGTAATTATCAATTAAATCGAGCATTGACAGTAAATGTCACAGGCAAGACAACGTGAGTACCAACACTTGAGCCATCTGTTTAGTATGAAATGAACAATTTTAAGATTACCGTCTTTAGCAACATTTGCTTTCAGAGGTAGCTATTCCCTTCTTGGTTTCGAAATTAGTTGAATCTATTATAGTTGACACCACAATGTTCATTCCACTCGATGTTGGGTTCACACTTGTATTGATTTGTTCGATTTTTGAGATAGTAACAAACTACATTATTTCATGAGATCAATTCAAATAAAAAGGCTGAATCATAATATTTGATAAGTGTTGCTCGTTTTTGTAATTTCATTAAAAAAAGTGGTCAGAGTGTTTTTGACAAAAAGTGAATAATTTGATATTGTTGGAGACACAGTAAAAAAAATAACAACGAAACATAAAACAAAATAACAAAAATTCACAATAATTTTGTTATCGCGCAAATCTCTCATCAAAACGTCAAAACTTGTTTAGAAAATCCTTGGAATTATATAAGGTCAATCATCTAGTTTTATATTCTTCTTTATCAAAAAGCGAATAATCTCCAACCATTTTAGGATTGCATGTGAATGTAATAAACAAATTAGGAGATCCTGCCCACCATCAAGTTGTCATACCATCTTGGTAATTATCAATCATAAATGAGCACCGACATTAAATGTCACAGTTAAGACAACGTGAGTACCAATACTTCAACATCTGTTTAGTATGACATGAATACTTTCAAGATTATAGTTTTGAATTATATAACTTTTTTTATTGGAAATGTAGTATTAACAAACATACGCAATAACGGGTTATACATAAACACACACACAAATATATATATATATATATAGGTTTGGGTTCAAATGAGAACCCGTCATTATATGTGAACATAGGGACTCATCTTGACCATTAGATTGGATAATCTTGATGGTTGAGATCATGACATGTCAGCATGGTAATAATGTAAAAAAATGCATTAATTAATTAAAAATGGTATTTTGGACA
>BMAC01000153.1:1090733-1102000 GCA_014905375.1 Phtheirospermum japonicum
AAGCCAAAATCCACCCCACTCACTCCCCAACACCCAAATGCATCATTTTCTCCAACCCTTCACCACCACTCAAACTTTGCTATTAGCGTCGCCCATCACACCGTCGTCGCCACCGTCGAACAGGAAGAAGAAAAACGGTGATGGGTGGTGAAAGGTAAGTGACGGATATGGGCAGCATAGGGTAAGAAACAGATGCAAAATAAGGGTATTTGTCTCTGGTTTATTGAATAGAACTCATGTATGTTAACTTTTTGATCGAACAATACAACGTTGTTCGGAAAAAAAGAATCGAACAACCCTTTTTAAGTTTAAAAGGGGTGTTCATATTAATTTTTGAATATATATTTGTGTACAAATCAATTCTTTAAATATGTGTTTTGTATTCGAATCGATTTTTGATATATTTTGTATTCGAACGACATTTTTTCAAGGCATTTTTTTTCTTTTTTCTTTCTTCAATGGTACGGCTGTCATGGCGGCGGCGGCGGTAGCGTATTTCTGTGCCCATGGTTTTTTATATTTTTCAATAGCCGGCGGCCATGGCTGTGGCGGCGGTGATGGATGGCGGCTGGAGTGATGGTGAAGAGTTGAAAGAAATGAAGTATTTGGGGGTATAGGGTTTAAGGGTAATATTGATATTTTTGTGATAACATTTTTTAGTTGGGTGCGTATATTCGCACCATTTGATTTAAATTTACTTATATTGACCAATAATCGTGATGATTTGAGTATTTTAAGTTATTATATTAAATTAATAAATTAATAATATTACACTTAAATTGAATGAATTACACAATTCATTTTAATTCGCTCATTGCATCGCACGGGTTAAGCACTAATATGATTTTAAAGAACTACTTAATATCATTTCTCTAAACAATGAAACACAATATTATTTCAGATGTACCATATTTTAAATTCATAATAGCATACAATCAATACAAACTGAAATTACTAATAATCCAAATAATCAAGACATCCAATATTTTCGAATATATAATATTGTGTACAAATAGATATATATTTTGCGAGTCACCAATCGAGTCAATGGGAATGACAACTATATAAATATAAATATAATGACAAATACATAGTGTACAAAAAAAAATATAATAATACACGTTTTTCATATATACCAATTTAATTGGTTAAAGTCAATACTACACTTAAGATTCAAATTACATGTTTATACAATATAAGATAAACACCGATATAATATACTAGTCCATATAAAAGAGGTGATTGATAAACAAAAATTGGGTGCATGCTGTAATGTTATTACAAATTTAAATTAGTAATGAATGTAATGAAGTACTAAATATTTGTATTTATTTTTATGTCAAAAAATCTACGTTTTTATATAATGGTCTGTTTAATATATTATATAAGTAATTAAATAATGTATTTATCTTTTCTCGTGCATCTCCTTTCTCCTTTTCGGGGTATAATAAATGAACTGTCTGGGAGAGAATTGAAACGATCAAATCTCGAAGTTAAAAAAGTTAAAACCAGAAAAAAAAAAAAAAACAAAACAAAAAAAAACAGAAGAATAAATTTCCATTTCTGTAATACCATGCAGCAATCATTATATCCTCTTTTCCATGTCAAAAATAATTAGTAAAATGCATCCTTTTTCTCTCCCTGTCTACTTCTATATTTCATTTGCCAGCTCTGTTTTTCCCTCTTTTTCCCATACAAACCTTATTTCCTCTTATATAATATAAACTCTCCCGGAAACACACCTTGATCAGCATCTTTGTCGGAGATCTCTTGCAGGTTGATTGGTTATTTCTAGGTTATGATTCTTATTAGATCTTTTTTCTTTTTGTTTTTATTATGTTGATGTGATTAATTGATTTAATTTATTGTTGATCTAACCTGTTTTCGGTTATTTATTTTTTGATGAATGTTGGTTGTGCATCAAATAATCTGAAAATGAGTGTCTTGATGATCATGAATTGTGTGCTTTGATGATCAACAACGTGTTTAATATCTCACTGCCATTCCTTATTAATATGATAGAGTGGCATGAATTAGTAATTTTGGGATCTTAGAAATTGAATATCCAACCTCCATTTCGATAAAGATATAAAATCCATTCATTTACATTTCTTGTTTGGGTGAGATAGGTATATTTGTGAAGATCCAAATCCATCACAATATTTTTTTTTCTCAATTGTTATTTGATAGTAATTAATAGAAAAATATAAATTTACAGAAAATATAAATATTTCAGTGAAAAGTGTGTCGTGTGCTTTGTGTGAAATGTTATAATGACTGATGATAAGTTTTTATTAGATTTTTCAGGTTCACAACATAATGACAAACTCAACAAAAGCACTCGAACCAGCTTTCCAGGGAGCTGGTCAGAAAATGTATCCTTTCCTAGGAAACAATCAATGCCTTTGTTATTATTATTATTTTTTTAAATATCGGATTTTGTTTTTCTTGTTACACTTAACCCCTTCTCAGAGGGACTGAGATTTGGAGGATCGAGAACTTCCAACCGGTTCCTTTGCCGAAATCCGATTATGGTAAATTCTTTTGCGGAGATTCTTATATCGTCCTCCAGGTTCGCTTTTCCCGTTCCCTTTACCATTTGTAAGAATTCGAATTTGTCGAGTAATTATTGGATTTACCTTAATGCCTTTGCCATGTAGACAAGTGCTGGAAGGGGAGGGGCTTATCTTTATGACATACACTTCTGGCTTGGAAAGGATACTAGCCAGGTATTAATCATTTAATAATAATAATATTATTATTACTATTATTATCTCTCAGCACCATTTTATTTTTATTTATTTATTAATTTTTATAATTTTTTAGGATGAAGCTGGGACTGCAGCTATCAAAACAGTCGAACTCGATGCCATGCTGGGTGGCCGGGCCGTGCAGTACAGAGAGCTACAAGGGCACGAGTCGGACAAATTCTTGTCGTATTTCAAACCGTGCATTATGCCGTTGGAAGGCGGTGTTGCGTCCGGGTTTAAGAAACCCGAAGAGGAAGAGTTCGAGACACGATTGTACATTTGTAAAGGAAAACGGGTCGTGAGGTTGAAGCAGGTTCCTTTCTCGCGCTCTTCCTTAAATCACGACGACGTCTTTATCCTCGACACCGAAGAAAAGATATACCAATTCAACGGCGCGAATTCCAATATTCAGGAGAGGGCTAAAGCGTTGGAAGTGATTCAGTTTCTCAAGGAAAAGTATCACGAGGGGACGTGTAATGTTGCGATTGTTGGTAAGAGCCTCTCCTGACATCTTCGTTTTTTATTTTTATTTATTTATTCATTTTGTATTCAAATGTTATTACACACTTGCAGATGATGGAAAATTACAAGCCGAGTCGGATTCTGGTGAGTTCTGGGTCCTGTTCGGTGGTTTTGCTCCACTTGGTAAAAAGGTTACTACTGAAGATGACATTATTCCGGAGAAGACTAATCCCCAACTTTACAGGTATTTTGTGGACTTTTTTTAGACTTTTTTTTGGAAATTACGCGGGGTTATACCGGTGAATTACTGACAAGTGATTGAATTTATTATTGCGACTTTTCTTTCCTTAAAATAAACTTTTAGAACAAATATTATTTTATGTTAAAAAAAAAAAGAAAAGAATTCTTAATGTGGCTTTACTTTGGTTCTTGGCAGTATCATTGATGGTCAAGTTGATCCCGTGGATGGTGAACTTTCCAAGTCAATCCTGGAAAATAATAAATGCTATTTATTGGATTGCGGCGCGGATGTGTATGTTTGGGTTGGCCGGGTAACTCAAGTTGATGAGAGGAAATCTGCTATTCAAGCTGCAGAGGTGGAGGCTTAGTGAACCTCACATCTTAATACTGTTTTCCAATGTTTGTTTTATTTGTATTTCTCACGTCCAAATGCTATCTTTTTCAGGATTTTGTGTCTAGCCAAAATAGACCAAAGTCGACACATATAACTCGGCTTATTCAAGGTCACGAGACTCACGCTTTCAAGTCCAACTTTGATTCTTGGCCATTAGGATCTGCATCTTCTGTTGTTGAGGAGGGACGGGGTAAAGTTGCAGGTACGTTTATAAGTTTCCATAAGCTGTTTTTAGAGCTTATAAGATGTTAGATCTTATTTTAGAAAATAAGGTGTTGATGTGTTTGGTATAAATTGGGAGAATTACAAACGTACTCCTCTGGTTTGATTTAGTGTTAAAATTAATGGGTTAACCATAATATTTTTATAAATGTGAAGGGGTAAATGTAAGACAAAATAAAATCTCAGGCGTATTTTTGTAATTTTGAACACATTTGTAAATAGCCTATCTAAATAAGATGGTGGAGTTTAAGATGTTAAAATGTGAAGACGCTTGTTAAAATAAAATCTTTTTTCGAAAAAAACAAATTGTGGGATCCCTTACTAAAACAAAACAAAACAGCTTTTTAGCAATTTTATTTATTTTTTTAATTTTTTTTTCCAGCTCTGCTGAAGCAGAAAGGTGGTGGTGTGAAGGGAGCTAGTAAAAGTGCTCCGGTGAATGAGGAAGTGCCTCTGTTGCTCGAAGGAGGAGGCAAAATAGAGGTCTAATAATTTTTTTTTCATTGTTTGATTAACATATTTTCTTACGTCAAAAGGCTTTGACCTTAAATTTAATGTTTCCAGGTTTGGCTTGTTGATGGCGATGCAAAAACTCGAGTTCCCGATGAAGACATTGGTAAATTCTACAGTGGGGATTGGTACATTGTTCTCTACACGTACCATTCTCATGAAAGGAAAGATGACTACTATTTATGTTGTTGGATCGGAAAGGACAGCATTGAGGTACTATAATAATGAATACAAGAAAAAAAAAATAGAGATGCTCCGAGCTCATTATTTAGTTATTTGATTGCTATTTATTTTAATATCAAACTATGACATTTGACTTGAGATAGAAAAAGGTGAATTTACATGCATGAGTATTTTATTTCCTATTCTAAATAAAACCGATTTCCCAAATCTTCAGGAGGACCAGGAGACGGCTGCTAAATTAACTACTACAATGTATAGCTCATTGAAAGGGAGGCCAGTGCAGGTAGTTATAAGTTATACCTTGTTGTTTTTACGACATTAGACAAATATGCAAATTACGAGGTCGAGACGTGAATTGTGTTTCTTCCAGGGTCGGATATTTCAAGGCAAAGAGCCACCTCAGTTTGTTGCCATCTTTCAGCCTATGGTGATCCTTAAGGTGCGCAGTAAATATAAACAAGGGTTAATTTTACTTTGCAACCCATATTATGCAATCCTAAACTATTTTTTGTTTCGTGTTGCTACCTTAGCTTTCAAAATTTTATTGATTTGCAACCTACATTGTATTTTTAGTCCATTTAGTCGCCAGAATCATCTTAAGTGAGATGTACATACCATTGTAAATGTAAATTTGTGGATAATTCATACCAAATAATTGATTGATGGATGATTTTTTTATATTGAATTATTAATTTTACGGATACTTAAAAATGAAGTAATAATTTTCTTTTATGAACAACTCTTCATATTTACATCTAAAAGACTACAATGACAGTATTAATCCCATGTAAGCCTCGCGTAAATTGGTAAAAACACAATGTAGATTGCAAAAAAAATAAAACAAAAAATCAACAAACTGTTAAAAAAACGCACATTGTTTAGATTGAAACAAAAGCAAGCTTAATCTTTGAAGCATTTCTTTGAAAATCTCGATTTTTTTTTAGGGTGGAATTAGCTCTGGTTACAAGAACTATATTGCCGACCAAGGTCTAAATGATGAAACTTACACTTCCGATGGTGTTGCACTCATCTGCATATCCGGAACATCTCCGCATAACAACAAAGCTGTTCAAGTTGAAGCTGTATGTTCATCACTCCGGTTACTAATTCTAGTCATGGTTTTTTGGTTGCTAATTGTCTTTCAGTTTATGAGTCAGTTTTTGTGATCTGAGTCAATTAGACTTTCTTGCCGAACTCAAATTCTGTTATATCCTTTCTAGGTGGCAACATCTTTGAATTCGAACGAATGCTTTCTGCTTCAAACTGGAACTTCAACTTTCAATTGGCATGGTAATCAAAGCACCCTTGAGCAGCACCAGTTAGCAGCCAAAGTTGCCGAATTTCTCAAGGTACGAGTAATATGGAAATAAAAGTTATTTCCTAATTTATTATATGTCATTGGGAAGAAATCTGTTTTGGTTATTTATTACCGTTATTTTCAAAGTATATATATATATATATTTTAAAACCACCCTGTGTTGCAATTAACAACTTTAATCTCCCTTGTCTTGATGAACTCAGCCAGGATCGCCCATGAAACACACTAAAGAAGGAACTGAGAGCTCGTCCTTTTGGTCTGCTCTTGGAGGAAAAGAAAGCTACACCAGTGAGAAGCTATCGACCGAGATCGTCAGGGATCCTCACTTATTTGCCTTTTCCTTTATTAAAGGTATATCATTTTCGCCGATGCTATTGTTTTAATTTTAAAAAATATTCCACGCAGTAATTTTTAATGTTTCGTTTGTTCTAACTTATTATTCTCTTTTGCTGGCTCATGAATTCACAGGAAAATCTGAGGTACGAACTGGATTTTGAAATTTGTCGAGAACTTTGTCCAGCTTTTTTTTTTTTGGCATAATAAAAGCTCATATTTTAATTTCTCGTATGCCAGGTTGAAGAAATCTACAACTTCACTCAAGATGACCTTTTGACGGAGGATGTAATGATACTCGACACACATGCTGAAGTTTTTGTTTGGGTTGGTCAATCAGTGGACTCCAAAGAGAAGCAAAGTGCTTTTGAAATTGGACAGGTAGTGATTGGGCCCTTTGTTAATTTTTTATTCTTAACCGGTGAAGATGATTCGTAACTAGTGAAGGTTTGGCAGAAATACATTGAGATGGCTGCTTCATTAGAGGGATTGCCCCAAAACGTTCCGTTGTACAAAGTCACGGAAGGATATGAGCCGTGCTTCTTCACCACATATTTTTCATGGGATCATGCAAAAGCAAATGTATGTCACTTATATTCATTCATACTCTTGTGTGTCATTATGATATTTATTGATTTATGTTGGCGCAATAAATATGAAATCTTAAACGTGGTACTTAAACAAATATTGCATTGATTGTATTACAATTGTCTTCTAATTATATGTTGCGCATCATTAATTATTCTTATTCCAAATCAATATATTCCATAAAATAAAGAAAAAACACATTTGTATACAACACACACACACACACACATGTCATGCCTTGAATTTAACATATAGCTATATTTGTTGTCATAAATTCAAAGGCCTACCTCTAGATAGTTATATTAGAACATGTTGCCGGTCATCCATTATCTACGACCAAAAATGTGCTTAAATTTATTTTATTTTTTTCTGATTTTCTGCTGGATGGCTTTCTTGTGACTTTTTAATTATAGAAAATAACTTTTCATTTCTATGCTTACGTTCTATATATATATATATATGAACGTACTAACTTTTTCTTATTTTTCCCAAAACAGGCTCATGGAAACTCATTCCAGAAAAAGATCATGCAACTCTTTGGTGCTGGTCAAGAGGTAAACTTACATATGGGGAATGCCATATACCTAAGTGAAATTATTTTCATTTTCTTGTATCTTCAAGAGTGTGTGTGTATTCTATAAAATATATATATTTATCTTTTGAAGGGTTAAATGTAAAACACGATAAAATCTAAGTGGTGTTTTTATGTTATTTGAATGTTAATTTTTTTTTCTCGAAATTATGTAATAACCCCGAGGATACTTTTTGTAATTAACTAACTGACCATTTACTTGTATACGTGCGTTTCTGTATTTAGCTCGGCTTACATTGACTTTAAGCTATATCTTCAATCAGGAGAGGTCCAGTGGCTCGAATAACGACGGACCAACTCAACGAGCTTCGGCTTTAGCCGCTTTGAACTCTGCATTTAATTCGTCGTCAACTGCCAAATCTGCTTCAGCCTCCAGGACAGGAGGAACAACGGGTCAGGGGTCACAGCGAGCAGCTGCTGTGGCTGCTTTGTCGTCTGTTTTGACCGCTGAAAAGAAAGATGTGACGCCAAGTCGAAGCCCAACTGCAGAATCTAGCCCCCCTGGTAATGTGAATATATTAGGAAACCAAGTGTTCAGAGTGGATGGTAAAAATGATTTTATAAATAGGGATGATTACAAAAATAACCTTAAGGTTTCGTTAAAAATTACAAAAATCACCCTCGAGGTTTATGTGTGTTTTACATTTGGCACCTGTCGTTAGTGGAGATAATCGTAATTGCTGATGCCATCATATATAACCTGAACCTCAGGGGTAGTTTTGGTAATTAATCCTGAATTCTGCCTGGATGTAGAGCATATCTTTGATTTCATCAACGGAATACTGGATCCGGCGGAATAATGGATCCGGTATTTCGAATATCGAATACTCGTTTGTTCTAAGACTCAAAAATCAAATACTCAATCAACAATTTCTTACTACTAAATACAATATTATAATACAATATTATTCACTATTCAGAATACTTCAAGATTCTGAATAACATGATTCAAAATCCCAACGAATGCTAAGATAACGTTGCTATTAATAGAATACTCGGATTAAGGTTATTGATTTTTCAGTTTTCACATTGATCCTGTTATTTATTATAGTAACACGCTGCCAAATGATTTTTGTATAGCTTCAATGAAGAGCGGGGATGCTGCTGAAATCGAAGACTCCAAAGAAGAGGAGAACGAGACAGTTGAGCCTAACGAGGAGGACTTAGAATCAAAGACCGACACCGAACAAGACGAAAATGACTCTGAAGCTATTCACACCACATTTAATTATGAACAGCTGAGGGCTAAATCTGAGAACCCAGTCACTGGGATTGACTTTAAACGAAGAGAGGTTCGTCAAATCATCATCCTCATTTATTTTTTGGGATAATTGCAAAACTACCCCTGCGGTTTAGCTTAATTACAAAAAAAAGGGCAGCTAGCTTCTACGATTACAAAACCCCCCTTTGTGGTTTTATATTTTATTTTAAAATTTAACCCCCAATAGGAAACAATTTGTAAAACAGACATGTGTCGATGAGGTATTTGTAATTTTGCAAGAAAGTTGGATTTTGTTGTAACTTGGCCAGTATTAGGAAGAGAAAGAAAGTAATGGATATATATGATTTTAAATAAGTATTTCCCTCAACAGTGTTTTTTTGGCTAAAACGTCCAAACAACATAAATATAAAAAAATAGTGGCCTTATATGAACTTATTTTTTATTTAAAGAAAAACAAAACAAAAAAAACTGGTTACGCGTCATTGCTCAAGGGTAGTTTTTGTAATTATGCCGTAATTTCTTGCATTGAGTGATTTCCTGATAATTTGATCGATTTTTCAGGCTTATCTGTCGGACGAAGAGTTCGAGTCGGTGCTGGAAATGACGAAAGAGAGTTTCTACAAGTTGCCGAGGTGGAAGCAAGACATGCTCAAAAAGAATGTCGATCTTTTCTAAAGGTGCTTCTTCTTTTTGTTTCACAAAGGTGCTTCTTCTTTTTGTTTCACAAAGGTGCTTCTTCTTTTTTTCTAAAGAGTGAACCTACTTTTACGGGCCATCTTGCCTGGATAACGCGTCTAAGATTCTTTTTGCTCTCTGCTTTACCATGCTTCAAGTTGTGTCGGTTTTGGTTTTTGGTTATTTTGGCGTCCTACCAATAGAATGTATTTCTTTCTTTTCTTTCTTTTGATCCATAGGATCGTTGTTAAAAACAACAGGCTGGTTGCATTCTTTTATTTGGTTGGTGATGTGTACAATATCACAGTTTGTGATCATTGATTTTTCTTTTTTCTTTTTATCTATTTAATCGTTTATGATTGTTATTTGTTAATTAATTAGAAGGCGTGTATAAGTATTGCATTTGTACATGCTATGGGATGTAAATGAAGTCTGTTGACGTTCTACGATGATATTGTAGTGTTGGTCAATGGAACTTTTTCTCTGTTTTTTGAGGAGTTGATTATTCAGAGTGTTTGCAATATGTTTTCTTTTTAGTTGGAATGATTTATTGTAGTAGAAGTTAAAAGTAAGTGATAACGAGGAACTTGTATTTATAATTAGTGTTGAACTTGTGGGATACATATACACACAAGTGTTATATATATATATCAATCAACACTATATATTAATGCAAAATCTTCCTAACCTATGTGTCTGCTTCGTATGCTTCGTTTGACAAATAAAAAACTCTGATGTTTCATTTAATTATGTCTCATCCGAACCTAATATTTACCTAATTTAATACTTTTATTTTTATTGTATCTTACCTAATTTAATTCTTTTATTATATTTTCCCTTATTCAATACTTTCCTTTGATTCTCCTAATATAAAAAAAAAAACCATATATAATTAACAGATAAGATCTAAATTAGTTATTTTAATTAAAAGACAAACTACATATGAAATAATTTTAATTACAAAAAAGCTTTATTATGAAAATAATTAAATAAGTTTTATTGATAATAGAATTTAAAATAATTTTATTTTTGGAGTTTCAAATATTCTATTAAGGTAAAATATGAGTTATTTACAATAATCTATGTATGTAACTAAATATTAGTAATGTATTCAATCTAAACATAATAGTATTAAATTATATACTAATAATTAATAAACATTGATTAGACACCAGTACAATGCGATACGGGTTGAGAGTATGACATTTTTTTAAATATCTCAAAGTATGTAACTAATAATTATTAACGAATTTATTCTAAATACTAATATATTAAATAATTTAATAAGAATAATTAATAAATAGATACTATACATGGGTTTAGAATGTGACGCCTTTTGAGTTTTTGTAAGTATGTAATTAAGGTTGTTAATAAATCTAATTTAAAAATCAAATACAAAATTATTTTATATTTATAATAATTAAATAGATTAGACATGTACAAGACACAGGTTGATAATACATTATTTTAATTTCTTATTTTAGATTTAAAATTAAGTAATTATCACAAATATTGTTTACATTTATCTTCTGATATATTTCGTGTAATACACGGGTGTTAAACAAGTATATATTAATGCAAATCCTCCTAATCTATGTGTCTGCTTCGTTCGCTTGGATAGTAAATAATTAAATAATTTATATTTATAATAAAAGTTGAAATAATTTATTTTTAAAATTTTAAATATTTTGTATAAGTAAATTATGATATATTTGCAATAATTGGAGTATGTAACTAAATATTAGTAATGAATTCAATATAAATATAAAAAAATAAAT
>BMAC01000153.1:1103281-1132756 GCA_014905375.1 Phtheirospermum japonicum
GTTCAAATGAAAACTCGTCCTTATATGTGAACCTAGGACTCATCTTGACCATTAGATTGGATAATCTTGATAATTGAGATCATGACATGTCAGCAGGGTAGTGATGTAAAATACTGCATTAAATTAATAAAAATGGTATTTTGGACATATATCAACGTTTATAAAAGAGCACTGCATTGCTTTTTAGAAAGCACAACGGATAAATAAAGAAGGCACTACGACTATATACGAAAAAGCATCACAAACTTTGTTTACAACTACTGTCACGTAGGCAAATTCAAAATTTGAAATAAAACTCAAATCATAACTTTCTCAATTTTTATTTGTTTTAAATAAAATATATATCAAATTAATCACATTCCCAAGATCTACGATTTAAGATACATATTGCATGTTTAAAAACGTAAAAATAAAATACATGTAATTAAATTAAAAAACCTGAATAGTAAAAACATCACATATGACTAATATTTAGCACTAAAGTATTGTATACAAAAGTACCACTATTTACGAGTAAGAATCTGGATTTTTACTATATAACTAGTACTTTTATAATAAAGTAGCAATGCTTTTTTAATATGTTGGCAGTGCTAATTTATTAGCTAGGACAAGCTTAACAACCTCAGGAGTGTTTTTCTCATATTGTCGCTCATGCACCCGCCGATCTTCTGATCCGACCCGTAAACCCCCGCATACCTATCAATGCATCTATCCAAAATCCCGCCGCCGCCAGCGGCCTGCTTATGGCGAAGCCGCCGCCGCCATACCACATGGTGTAAGATTACTCCAGGTCCTGCTCCACGCTCTCCGGATTACTCCCGATATAATACATATCTCTATGATCGTATTTACTCAAAACATTGACCAAATTCTCGGGGAAAAAACCATGTCGTCATCTCCCATCACGAACCACCTCACATTCTTCGATCCCATCTCGAAGATCTCCTTCACAATCCGAGCCATGCGGATGGCCGATCTCGACCTGTACGAGTTGGTGTATATGAACCGGGCCGTGTCGTCCGAGACTCTGTACGGCGATGAGGTTTCCGGCCACGGCTCGACTCCGGACGGCGGCGCGTTGAGCCAGACATAGCCACGGGTGGCATTCGACTTCCACCAGAGCTCGCAGTAGTGGCGGCGTCGGCTCCACGTCTCAGCTGAGCCGCCGATGTCGAAGAGGATGTGGGAGATGTTTGTTTTGGGCTCGCGACGACTGGGAAGCTAGGCACGGTAGGCGGATCTGCAAATAAGAAGGACACTGATTTTTTATTTCTCACGGATGATTTTTTATTTTTGTATTTGATTTGATTTGATTTCAGGGCATCAGGTAAAAAGACATAAACCCCCCTTACTTACCATATTATTGACTTAATGAAATTAAAAAAATAGAAAAAATCTTGTCCACACACATGATTAGATCTAAGGTCAAGATCAATCCCTAGGTTCACATATAAGGACGGGGTTCTCATTTGAACCCAATCCTGTATACACACACACACACACACACACACACACACACACACACACACACACACACACATATATATATATATATATATATATATATATATATATATATATATATGTATATATAGCTACTTTATGTTTCGAATGATTGTTATAATCCCTTGTTCTATCTTTGTTTAATTTTATTTCTTCTATGTGGAACAAGAACACCAATGTAACACGTAAAATATTAATACCTTTTCTTTTCTATACTTCAATATTTTATTTATTATATTTGTTGAATGAATATACCGATTAATATTAATGGTTATTTTCTAAGTTGATGATTCAAAGATAATATTTTCATAAAAAATAATTAATTTACTAGTTTTCATTTTTAGTAC
Source organism: Phtheirospermum japonicum (assembly GCA_014905375.1). NCBI lineage: Eukaryota > Viridiplantae > Streptophyta > Magnoliopsida > Lamiales > Orobanchaceae > Phtheirospermum > Phtheirospermum japonicum. The sequence continues at coordinate 1,105,132 of BMAC01000153.1, forward strand.
ACAAAAATCATTTATATTATTATTATTATTATTATTATTATTATTATTATTATTATTATTATTATTATTATTATTATTATTATTATTATTATTTAGTGTTACATTTTTGTTTGTTCAGTAATTCACCCAATGGTTGGTCGACTTGTGCACACTATTTGTGATACTTTTATTACTGTGTGTGATACTTTTGATAGTATTTGTGATACTTTTTAATGCTTTGCAGAACTAAATGATTCAGTGGATATAAGGGGATCTTTAATGGGGATAATAAGAAAAATAATAGACAAAATTTATGATTTATACTATGATCACACTCGTACAGTGGGATTTAGTGTGTGCAAGTCAACGGACAAAAAGAATACCGATGGACAATTGAGAGAGAAATATTTTGTTTGTTCCTGCACCGGGAAAAATGTTACGAAAACAGGGGGCGTTGAGGGGAAAAGAAAAAAAGTTTTTAGTACACGAACGGATTCTAAAGCGTTAATAAAGATCAAGTTGGATAAAGATATAAAAGAATATGAAGTTCTTCTTCACGTTGAAGAACATAACCACCCACTCACTTGAAAAGAATAGGGTCATTGGTATAGATCAGAAAGAGAAATTACGGAGGAAAAGGGCAAAGCGATAGAAAGTATGATATCTTCAGAGATGAGAACGATGGATTCTTACCGTTACATGGCGCAGGAGGCGGGGGATGAAAAAAACCTTGGGCATATAATGAAAGATCACCTAAATTATATGGCACGTTACAAAATGCAAGAGATAGAAGGTGGTGATGCGCAAAGAATTGTTTATATTCTATCTCAACAAGCTTCTACCGAAGATGACTTTTTCTTTAGAGTCAGATTGAATGAGGACGGGAGATTATGTAGCTTATTTTGGAGAGACTCAATGATGAAAGAAGATTATTAGCTGTATGGAGATGTTGTTATGTTTGATACGACATATCGTACAAATAGGTATGACCTAGTATGTCCTCCTTTTGTTGGTATGAACAATCACAAGAACAATGTGATATTTGCATGTGCATTTCTTGACGATGATAAGACAGAGTCATTTGAATGGTTGTTTGAAACTTTTACAAAGTCCATGGGAGGCCAATGTCCAGTAACTATATTCACAGACCAAGATCTTGCGATTTCTGCTTCAATAGAGAAGGTTTAATACTTTTACTTTCTTTTGTGATACTTTAGAACACTTTTGTGATACTTTAAGATAGTTTTGTAATACATTTATGAAAACATTATTTATTTGTTTATGCAGGTTTATCCCACGACAAAATATCGTCTTTTCTTATGGCACCTCTATCAAAATGCAATAGCCCGGTTCGAGAAACTGAAAAATGATGAGGCATTTAAAGTCATATTTAACAAGTGTTTGAGAGGTTCGGAAAATATATATTGATTTTATTTTTGATACAATTACATGCGATAATTTTTTTGTAAAACTAATATAAGTAAATATTACTTTTATGATACTACTAATGATGTGTATGATACATTTACTTATATTTTATGATACTTTAAATGATAAATCTAATACTTTATTATAAAAATATATGTTAGGTTGTGTTGATGAGAATGGATTTCAACGATGTTGGGAATCAATGATCTCAGATTTTGATCTGCAAGATAATAGTTGGCTTCAGCGTTTATATACCTTAAGATAGAGGTGGTGTACAACCTTTAGTAAGGATTTCTTCTCTACCGGAATGTTATCATCACAAAGAAGTGATATATAGTACAGATAATGCACTCGGGTACAATGTGAAAAAGACGACGAGCTTGACTCAATTTTATGAGTATTGGAAACAAATTTTAGAGAATTGGAGGAGAACAGAGGAAAATCTAGAATTCACTTGCTCAAATTCTGCATCAACATCATCCTTGGATTCAATACCGATCATAAAGCACGCTGCCCATGTGTACACTATATCACTTTTCAGAGTTTTTGGAAGTGAATTCATAATCGACCTTTCTATGATATGCACATTATTTTATGAATATGAATTAATGAAAGTCTTCGACATTTCATCTAATGACAACTGTGCAACGATCCATCGTGTGTTTTTTGATCCGAGAACCCATCTCGTCACATGTTCATGCAAGAAGATGGGAGAATGTGGTTTTTTATACTGTCATGTTTTAAGGATTTTCAATATGCATGGTGTGGAAAATTCCAGGTGTGTATGTCAAGAAACACGTGGACAAAGATGGCGAAATCTGAAATTTGGGACAAATTAAGTGTCGAAAGTATGACTATCGAAAAGCAGGAGGATTTTGTTCCTTGGAGACATGAGATGACAAGAAAGTACTATAATCTTTTAATGCAATGTCAATCACATGAAGAAGTTGTAGAAGAAGGATATAGTAGAGATTGTATTGCAGTTAGTGAACTCACGGAAACCTTCGTAGATATGGAGTTAAATGAAGAATCCGACAGAACAAGCAACTCAAAAAATCAAGTTTTTGATCCTCAACGCCCAAAGAATAAGGGGAGATCGAAGAGGGTGAAGGGACCACTTCAAAGAAAAAGTAAAAAAAAAAAATGTAACAACTGTCAGTAAAGAATTCGGATCAAAGACACCAAATCCCCATTTGATTTAGTTTTTTTTTTTATATATTTCTCCTCGAGCAATATGTGATACAATGATCACCTTTTCTGATACTTTAAGATAACTTTCTAATACATTTTTTGGTGTTTTAAAAACACTGTTAGAATTTGATATATGTATGGTAAATAATATATTTAGTGTACGTTGTGATACTTTTACATGCATATGTGATACATTAAATATGGTTATGATACTTTACACTTACTACTATTATCTATATGTATGTATTATTATTATGGGATAGGATATGTTTATTAGTATCTTTATACATTTATTTGTGTAATACTTTTGCTATTTAGATTATAGCATGTATTAGCTCTTCTGTCTTCTATTATACTTTTGCTTGTGGTTTTGCGACATCCACTGCATGTATTAGGCAAGGAGACCCAATCTCTCCCCATCTTTTCATTTTAGTCATTGGTAAGGGGGATCTTATCAAACAAGAATACAACTCTCCACTTACATCCTATGGTGGCTCTAATACATTTATTTACATATGTAATACTTTAATTTGAATAGTATAGTAAATATTACTAACATAAATAACACTTATTATGCTTCTAAAAAACCATACAATTATGATATTGTAAAAAATGAACAATAAAAACATTGCAAAACAAACAGAAAATACATTAAAAAAACTAGATCATACATATTCATTTAAAAAATCTTCAACAAAAACATAGGTGATATCTAAAAAATTCCCCAACCAACGTATCCATTCATCTAAAAACCACTTGCGTCCTAGCGAAAACATAGCCAAAATATCAAAAACAAATCCACCTGCCTCCAAACACACATATCCATCTAAAAAACTTCTCGAAACAGACATCAATCTAAGAACCACCTGCGTCCTAGCGAAAACATAGCCTAAATATCCATGCGAAAACATAGCCAAAATATCCAAAAAAAAATCCCAACATGTACACATCCATCAGAAAAAACTAAAATTATTTCTGGAACACAAAATGTGCTTAACACACTCGCTTCCTACGCTTGTAAACTGCAGCATCAACTTTTTTTTTTTCAGCAATTTGTCGTTTCAACTCTGATTTCTCTTCATAAAAGTTTTTCACTTCCTTAGCACAATAGCATGAACAAATTTGAAAGGACTCTAAATTAGGGTTGCACACATCTCATCCCTAATAGATGCCGAGTCGGAGCCTTCAAAAAGTGGAAAAAATATTTTAAAAACTGCAAACATTCCTTCTGTCCAAAACTAAAAAAATGTAAAAATCACCTTTAACAGACTCGGAGACGTGTATGGGACACCATTGAAATATTTCATATGGTGCATTAGATAAACACCACAATCCTGATCTTGATTCCTCGTTTTCCAGAGAAAATGGACATTTTCAAAGATGTAATTCTTTATATCGGCAGCACATGGATGGTTTGTTAATTACATAAATGTTGTTATTTCTTTAACCTATATGGAAAATAAATATGTTAGAACAAAGCCAAAATAGTTGGGACCACGAGCTTGTAGCTCAAGTGGTATCGCTAACCCTTTATAAGGGTGTTGACAAGGGTTCGAACCCTAGACCTCTCAAGTTATTTGAGATTTATCTTCTACTTTCCAACCACTTGACCCAATTTATTAAAAAAAAGCCAAAATAGTTGGGAAATAAAAAACAGTCACAAAAAGTAAATTTGTGATACTTTTAACATGTTCTATAATACTTTTAATATGTTTTGTGATAATTAAAAAAAACCTAAACCTATTTTTAAAATGACTGAAATGAAGAGATTATTTGCTGAATATAAATTATTATTCTAGCAAGATAAAGAATAATCCAACAAATTAAATAAAATAAGAGATAAACTAAATAAAAGTGATATTGGAAAAAATTATCAATATTGGGATTATATGCTACCTAAAATAAGGATCAATTATTATAAATAAAATATAACTTACCACAATTTTCACAACAATCAAGACCATCCCACTTGCGGTTGTCCAGATATTGCAGTTTTTTCATAGGAATGTTGATCACAGCACAAATATAATGCTCATTGTAAAGAATGGAAACAAAAATTTACAATTCAAAAAAAAAAAAAAAGACAAAATTATTTTAATGAAATAACTCTAATTGTGTGATACTGTAACTATATTATCTTACACTTAAAAATAATTTTTGATACTTGATCAGATATTGTAAAAATTCATACTAATTTTGTGATACAAATAAGTGTGTTATGTGATACGTTTAATATCTTTTCTAATACTTTTAATGTATTTTATGATAATTGATCAGATATTGTAAAAATTCATACTACTTTTGTGATACCAAAATAAGTGTGTTATGTGATATTTTTAATATTTTTTCTGATACTTTTAATATATTTTGTGATAATTGATCAGATATTGTAAAAATTTATACTACTTTTGTGATAAGAAAATAAGTATGTTCTGTGATACTTTTAATATCTTTTCTAATACTTTTAATATATTTTATGATACTTGATCAGATATTGTAAAAATTCATACTATTTATATGATACAAAATAAGTGTGTTCTGTGATACTTTTAATATCTTTTCTAATACTTTTAATATATTTTATGATACTTGATCAGATATTGTAAAAATTCATACTACATTGTACAAAAATAAGTGTGTTATGTGATACTTTTAATATCTTTTCTGATACTTTTAATATATATTGTGATACTTGATCAGTGTTTCAACCCGAAAAATGACCCACGCTGAGAACGCCTGAAACCTTGAACACCTTTCTGATCTGCACCACAAACAAGAATTAGAAAGGACCACCGGTGGTTTTCTGGTGGAAATCTCTCCGATGCTTAAGTCAGTAAGCGTTTGAGGTGTTTTTCCAGAAAGAAAGTAAGAATTCTCAAGAGAATGACATACCTCTCTCAGCCGGGATCTCAGGAGCACATGCCTCGAATCTCGGACCGTTGTGCAACAAATTCTGACAGGTGGTCCCGCTTGTCTCTCCCTGGGGGAGTCTGAGAAATAGGTCTTCCCTGTTCCAGGTCTCCCTCCACTCCGCATTATCTCAACTCTGAGATTCCAGCAGAATTAAAGGAACCAGACCTATTGTTATCCAGCTCTTCTTGCCTTTTATGTTCCTGCTTTTCAACAGATCAAATCTTGCTATATTGAGGACGAGCTCTATCTCTTAGAGGGATTAATCAGGTATGCCACCCAGACCAGGCTAAACGTCAGTCCCCGAAACTTCAGTTCGGCATAATCCTCAAGCTTTTAGTGATCTTTTCAAGATAGCTAAGTTCAGGAGGGGACACGGGCGATAACCACCTCTTCCTGATATTCTTGATGTCAGTAGGAGGGTTATTTAGATCTTTCTATAAGACATAGCTGTTCTAGCCCTCCCTTAATGTATCTAACTACTCTGAATCAGAGTTACCCCAAACCAGGTCTGGCGTATATATTGCCCTATCAATCAGATATTGTAAAAATATTAACTCTTCTTTTATGATACTTTTAATATCATTTATAATACTTTCAATATCATTTCTAATACTTCATCAGCTATTTAAGAAAAAAAAAGTTTCAAATAGACTTATTTTAAAAAAATTAACAGACTTACCATGTCAAGCTTGTTAAAATCAACATTAAACAAACGAAGCCACAACTGCCAACACCCCTGAATGTTAAATGAATTTTCAAGAGATTTCTCCTCGTCCATCGAAATCCCATCAACAAGCTTTGCCACACTCAACTTTAAAAAAAATAGAAAAGGGCAAAAATTAAAAGTTTTACAAATAGAATAAATAAATAAAAAACATAAATAAATGTGACTACTTTAGAAATCGAGAACTTACACTACTGCCAGTGCTGAAGCAAAAATAACGACAACTCTCACCACTATCACTAGAGTTCAACGTCAACAACCAAGCATCAATAACAGTAGAATAAATCCTCCTTGCAACATTCAAAGATTGAATGTCCTCTCTAGGGATGGTATACACTCTATCAAATCAAAACATCCAATCACTTCCAAAAAACAAAAACAAACATATATTATTAAAATAATAATAATAAATCAATAAAAAGTAAAATATGTGATATTATTACAATTTCTTTGGTACGGTAACAAAATCATAGAGGCAGTAGTCAATAATTTCCTTATGCTGAGAATCCATGCTTGAAAGGATATTCTTGTTCGTCAACATAAATTGAGAGACATAACCAACATTCTCATCAATTCAAGAAGTCAAGTGGATGAACAGTTCCTCTAGGACCATTTGAAGTAACTGGCTTTATTGCGTGCGTAATCTAAACATCAGTCGCAAAAGCACCATCCTCTTCATCTCGCTCAGGATTCAACAACTCGAAATTGGGCATCTTCAGCCATTTTCTTCATTACATAGAACTGAGCCACAATATCATCAACGCATTTGGGGAACGATGGATCAGAAAATAATACCTGAGTAGATGTTGGAGACTCACTAACGTGAGTCACATCAACTGAAGTAGACACGTGACTACTTCTCATTTTATCCTTCATTGCCACTAGCCGCTTCATATGATGTTTCGTGACAACATCAATGTCTCTTTTCAAGAATACAAATATCTCATGCATTTCCTATATACACAAAAAATATAAATGACACATATTATTAATAATAAAAAATATATAACATGAATTATAAATTATAAAATACTATTAACAATGATTTGTAATACTTTAACTATATTTTAATACTATTTATTCATTTTGTGATACTTTGACTTTTTCTATAAGACATACTTTAGATATGTACAATAACTCAAGAAAAATTACACAAGAAAATAACCTACATCGTTAGCTTCATTGCAAAGAGCTAAATCATCATGATCGTCGCCCGATAGATCAAATCTTATATACCTTGTGCTTGTGCTCTTTCCATCGCTCTTGCACGACCGACCCTCTCCATCACTCTTGCTGATACGGACCTAAATGTCCATGAGTAATATTATGTGATATGTGTGAGTATTTGTGGAAGACGACCTTATTTCCTGGAGAGGGTGTTCCTCTGGGGGGTGAGCGAGCTGGATAATGTTTGTGAGAGGTAAGCGAGCTAGTCTTGTAGAGTAGCGACTTGTAGTATGAGGATGAGTTCTCATATAGGGTCGCGACCTCTTATATTTTGTGTTGAAAGATGGAGCTCGTTCATGGGCTTGGTGTGAATGGGTCTTTGGGGCCCTGGCGGGTTATAACAGGCCCAGGCCTATTATGGTAATTTAATGAAAGATTTATTGTTTATGGGAACTTACTATATGGTAGAAATCTTAATATTGAGGCGGTGGCAGAGTCATGGTATTTATGGAATTGTGATGGAAGAAGGTAACCCTAGGTGGGGGGATTCCTCTTATCTCTATAAAAGGAGGTGTCTACCTCTCATTCTTGGGATCATATCGTATTATCATAATCATATCTTGCCCTATTTTCCAGTAGAAGTGTTGAGTGTTTTGAACTTGCTTATTAACTTAAGCATCGGAGGGCCTTGACGGGCCTGTCATCCGACCCGTCTGAGGCATTGTTTTGCACGATCAGCTAGGTCGCAAGGAGGTTCGTTGAAGGCTTAGCGGGTCGCTGTGACGTATTCGGGTTCTACTTCAGGTCGCTGATCTCTATTTTGAGGTTAGTACCCCATATATTTGGTAACCCAACCTTTTGGACTTACCAAATTGGTGCCGTCTGTGGGAAAGAGGGACATCGAGTCCTTGAGAGAAAGGCGCGAGAAATCTTACAAACAAAACATGAAGGATAACGTAATACCTAGAACCCTGCACTACAGTTCTGAGCCGGACAAGCAAGAAAAGAAGACAGGGGCCGACGGGCGTCGATGAAGGAGATGTGATGAAAGGAGGGCAGACACCTCCACAGGTGGATTCGGCATTCCAGGGCTTGAATGGCACACCACCACCCTCCCCAAAACGTCGGGATGGAAAGGGACCAGTGAAAGGCTTAAAGACACCGAAGGTAGTGGCGCAGAAAGCAATTCATATCAGAACGAAAGAGTGGAAGGATTTACCCAAGGATAAGCCATGTCAGATCAACAAGAGATTTTTTGAGGGGCTTATGGATTTTGTGCCTTTGGAGAAACATGAAGAATTGCACAGGTATCTAGCGGGCGAGTTGGGTACTCGGAAAAAGAAAGAAGGCGGCCTTAACAGTGATCAAGAAGAGAAGTCAATGACCAAGAAGACGAAGCATAACGAAAGGTCTCCATCTAGGAGGTACCCTCGTGGAGGTCGAAGTAAACGAAAGCATGAGGACACATCCAGCTCTACCGCGTCTGTAAAATCTCATGCTCACAAGCGTAGGGGAAATGGGGTGAAGGTGAGACGGAATCATTATAGGCGACGAGGTCGCCGACATGATAGGCATGCTAGTGGGAGCGAAACCCAGACCTCGGGGACGGATGGTGAGTCTCGAGATAAAACCCACAAGAGTCGCAGCGGGTACAACGAAGGAAGGGATGATAATGACATGGGACAAGAGAACAAAGGTTTTAGAGATATGCAGGAGGCCCTGCTAAAATTGCAGAAACGAATGGATGGAGAAAAGCTGGATGGAGATGAAGGGCATCCCTTTTCGGATGATTTGTTACAGGCCGTGGTATCCAAGGGATACAAGGCCTTGGAATTTCAATATCGAGGAACGACCAATCCAATCGAGCACTTACAGCTCTTCGAGAATGAGAGGATGCTACACAATTACTCGGATGTTGTGGCATGTCGGTCCTTTGTGTCTACTTTGAGAGGAATTGCACAAAACTGGTTCTATCAGTTGCCACGGGGAAGAATTACCAGCTACCAGGTGTTGCGAGCTGCTTTCTTGAAGCAGTTCTCTAGCTTGAAACAGAGTGCGAAGACGGCACAATCGCTCTTTACTATGGTGCAGCGACCTAATGAAACATTGAAACAGTATGTTAACAGGTTTACTAATGCTACTTTGGAAGTACCTGTGGCTACGGATGAGATGAAGGCTGGAGCTTTACATCAAGGATTAAGGAGGGAGGATCTACGTAAGTCCTTAGTCAAAAAGGAAGCACGAACGTATGATGAGGTTTTGGCGAGGTGTCATAAGTATATACAAGTAGAGGAAGCTGAGGAAGAACATCAGGCGCATTTTTCCAGGGAGGTTGTGGATACGAGAAATGTTATGCCTAGGAGATAATTGAGGAGGGATCCTAGGAAGATGATGCGCGGGCTCTTAGCCTCGAGTGCAGGAGTTAGTGGGAAACAGGAGACGAGTATGTAGAACTGGAGGGATGAAGATTTTACTCCATTAATATATCCGCAGGCTAAAGTGTTTACCATTATGGAGCGTTTGGTACCTAATGCTATAAAGTGGCCAGAAGATCGTACGCCGATCCCTACTCATCCTAAGACCAGCTCCTTCTGCCTGTTCCACAACATATATGGACATTTCACTGCGAGCTGCAGGCATCTCAGAGAGGAGATAGAAAGACTTATAAGGGTTGGACATCTCAAGGAAGTGATTTACAAAGACAGAGAACCAAAAGAGCAGGGGCGACCATTACCTCCGCCTCCGCCAAGGGATCCACCTCAGGATCAGGTCGCGACAACCGCAGCAGGGAAATCAGGGACGTAATGGCCCGAGAAGAAATAAAGGGAGAATAAATATGATCTCGGGTGGGCTAACTGATGGAGACTCCAATAATGTGCAAAAGAGGCATACTAAGTCATCTCGCTCTGGAGCTTGGGAGGTCGCTAGTGTGAGTCGAAAGTCACAGATGGAAGGGCCTGTCATCTCTTTTGGCCCTAGTGACCGATGTGGGCTACAAGAAGATCATAATGATGCATTAGTAATTGAAGCTGAGGTGGCCGAATATGAAGTTAGTAGAATCTTCGTGGATAACGGGAGCTCGGTAAACATTATCTACACAGATTGTCTTGAGCAGATGGAATTGGAGAAAAAGGCGCGACCTGTGAACACGCCCATATATGCTTTTAACGGGGCACAGGTGAATACTGAAGGAGAGCTGATGCTGCCAGTGGTATTGGGGAAGGACGAGTTGTGAACGGAGAAAAGTCTGAGGTTTTTGATAGTTCGGGGAAGGTCGGCATATAATTTTATATTAGACCTACCTGCTCTCAAAGCATTCCAGGCGGTAACCTCAACTTATCACATGAGTATCAAGTATCCAGTGGGTGACAGAGTAGGGGAAGTTATTTCAGAACAGAAGGTCGTGAGATCGTGTTATCATTTGACGGTAAGAAGAGGGTTAACGGAAAATAAGCGCGAGAGAAATGATGATCGGCCACAGGGAGTGCTTAGTGCGAAGAAGATAAAGGAGCAGGAGAATTTGGTTCGACCAAATGAAGAATTGATGGAGATCTTGCCAGAAGAAGGTCGCCCAGAATATACTACCAGGGTGGGGACCTTAATACCTGAAACGTTGAGAAGCGAGTTGGTGAACTTGTTGAAGGAGTTTCGGGATGTGTTTGCTTTTGGGGATGGGGAGCTGACAGGAGTATCTCCTGAGGTCGCGCAACATCATTTGAACACCGATCCGAAAGCGAGGTCAGTAAAACAGAAGAGGAGGCACTTTGGGCCAAAATTGGATAAGGTGATTGAGGAAGAGGTGCGGAAGTTGTTAAAAGCGGGTTATATAAGGGAAATCCAATTCCCTGAATATTTGTCTAACGTGGTAATGGTACCAAAGCCAGGCCAGAAGTGGAGGATGTGTGTGGATTTTCACGATCTAAACAAAGCCTGCCCAAAATATCCCTATTCTTTGCCACGTATCGACCAGTTGGTGGACTCGACATTAGGGTGCGAGTTGTTGAGTATGATGGATGCTTCGCAAGGGTATCACCAAATACCCCTTGCAAAAGAGGATCAGCCCAAGGTGAGTTTTGTCACCTCCACGGGGTCATATTGTTTTGTGTCTATGCCCTTTGGCTTGAAGAATACAGGAGCGACCTATCAGCGATTGGTGGATCGAATGTTTAAAGACCTGTTGGGGTCCACCATGGAGGTCTATGTTGATGATATGCTGGTCAAGAGTAATAAAGCGGAATCCCATGTGGAGGATTTGCGGAAGACGTTTGTTATTTCGAGACAGTTTGGGATGAAACTTAATCCCAAGAAGTGTGCATTCGGTGTGCGATCTGGGAGGTTTCTGGGATACATGGTGACGGAGAGAGGGATCGAGGTCAACCCAGAGAAAGTGCGAGCTATTGTAGAGATGCCACACCCTTGCACAGTGCGTTATGTTCAGGTACTTACAGGTCGGATAGCTGGCCTTAGTCGTTTTATTTCCAGGTCGGTAGAGAGAGGCGTCCCATTTTTCAGAGCATTAAGGAAGGGATCCAAGTTTGAGTGGACAGAAGAAGCTGCGGGTGCGTTTGAGGAACTAAAGAAGTACTTGGCTGAGATACTGTTGTTGACTAAACTAATGCTCGGAGAAGATTTGATCTTGTACATATCAGTAGGAGAGGTCGCCGTGAGTTCAGTATTGATCAGAGAAGAGGCGGGTATGCAAAAACCTATTTATTATATTAGCAGGATGCTACGAGGAGATGAGTTGAAGTATTCTGAGCTGGAGAAAGGAGGATTTGCGCTGATTTGTACAGCAAGGAAACTGAGGCCGTATTTTTTTAGCCATAGAGTGAAGGTACGCACCAATTTAGCCCTTAAGCAGGTTTTGGGTAATCCAAATGTATTTGGGAGGTTGATAAAGTGGGTTGTGGAGTTGAGCAAGTACGATGTGATGTATGAACCAAGGGTAGCTATTAAAGCGCAGGAGCTGGCAGATTTTATACAAGAGATGGTGCGCCCATCTGATGTAGGTGAGGAAGTAAAAGCATGGACGCTATATACTGATGGCTCGACTATGGCATCAGGAGAAGGGTTGGGTATCATGTTAACCAGCCCAGAGGGGGAAAACTTAGAGTTCGCAATCAAGTTAGGGTATAAGGCATCCAACAATAAGGCTGAGTATAAAGTTGTGCTGCAAGGTGTTAAAATGGCGATCGATTTGGGAGCGAGGAAGTTGTGGGCTTATACGAATTCTCAATTGATAGCTCGTCAGTTCGATGGTTCTTTTGATGCTAAAGAGGAATGGATGGCAGTGTATTTAAGCAAGTTGCGCGAAGAGGCATCACATTTTGAGGAGTTTAAACTAGAACACTTACCGCGAGCTGAAAATACTCGGGCTGATCAGCTCGCTCGGATAGCAGGAGCACTAGGGACTTGCGATACTCGGAAAGTTACATTGATGGAGCTGGGCCATAGTAGCGTGGAAAAGGGGAAAGAGGTTATGGAGCTCGAGGCGAAAGATGACTGGCACACACCTATATGGGATGTTATTGTCAAATCAAGGGAGGGCGCAGAAAGACTAACGATGAAGGAGACTAGGACAGCAGCTCGCTTTTGTGTGATACATGAAGAGTTGTATAAAAGGTCGCGCTTCGGACCTTTCCTAAAGTGTTTAGCTAAGGAACGAGGATTGGAAGTATTGAAAGAGATACATGAGGGATATTGTGGCGATCACGCGAAAGGCAAGGCATTGGTAGGCATAACGTTGCGGGCTGGTTTCTTTTGGCCAGGAATGAAGGCTATGGCTGGCGACTTGGTGCGAACATGTAAGAAGTGTCAAATGCATGCGCCCGTTATTCATATACCGACAGAAGAGATGATGGTTTTGAGCTCGCTGTGTCCATTTACGCAGTGGGGAATTGATATTGTGGGTCCTTTTCCAAAAACCCCGGGCATCAAGGAATATATGGTGGTGGTGATTGATTATTTTACGAAGTGGGCAGAGGCTGAGGCTGTTACTGGGATAAGCGAGCAGCACATGATGGACTTTATTTTTAACAATATATTTTGTAGGTTTGGTGTGCCGCGGGTGTTAGTGTCTGACAACGGAACCCAGTTTAATGGGAGGAAGATTCGAAAGTGGTGCAAGGAGATGGGGATGAGGCAGCGATTTGCTTCTATGGCGCATACCCAAACCAACATGCAAGTTGAAGTTACTAATCATATAATTGTGCAGAGGCTTAAGATACGGTTAGAAAAAAGTAGGGGGACTTTGGTAGGAAGAGCTCGCCTCGGTTCTTTAGGCTTATTGAACAACTCCCCGAACCTCCACGGGAGAGTCACCGTTCAGTATGGTTTATGGAATGGATGCAGTTATTCCGGCGGAGATATTGGATGGCTCACAGCGTTTGGGGACCTTCAATGTGGAAGAGAATGAGAGATTAGCTCGAGCAGCGATCGAAACAATTGATGAAATACAAGATAGGGCTGCAGTTCGGGTTGAGTACTATAAACAGAGGGTGCAAGCTGCCTTTAATAAAAGGGTGAAACATCGCTGCTTTCAGGTCAGCGACCTGGTATGGAGGCGAGCTGATGCATTACGTATGACTAAGAAGTTGGAACCGAATTGGGTTGGACCATTTAAAGTGGTGAAAGTGTTGCAAGGAGGAGCTTATATACTTGAAGATACGAGTGGGAAGATCTTACCCAGAAGTTGGAACGTGAGTCATTTGAAGATGTATTATGCCTAGGGGGTAGAGGTAATGTGTTTGAGGCGGGAGAGGGTAACTCTTGTTCAGAGAGCACCTCTCCCATAGTGAAAGTTTTTGTGGATAGTGGGCTGACGCTTCTTGAAGGTCGGCGGTGTAGGGAGAGGGTAGCTCTTGTTTGGAGGGCACCTCTCCCGTAGTGAAAGATGTTGTTTTTGTGGATAGTGGGCTGACGATTCTTGTAGGTCGGCGGTGTAGGGAGAGGGTAACTCTTGTTCGGAGGGCACCTCTCTCGTAGCGAAAGTTCTTATTTTTGTGGATAGTGGGCTGACGCTTCTTGCAGGTCGGCGGTGTGGGGAGAGAGTAACTCTTGTTTGGAGGGCACCTCTCCCGTAGTAAAAGTTGTTTTTATGAGAAGTTAGTTGTTTGAGGTCGCAGTGAGGAAAGTTGTGTTGATTAGTGGGGGAAGTTAACTCTTGTTCGGAGGGCACTTCTCCCGTATGAGGCTTATGTTATGGAAATTGGGTCAATTGGAAATAAATAAAGTTTTGGCGAGCTATGTTGATGGTTTTTGTATGATTGAGTGGTTATGAATGTTTTTACTTGTGCTTGGCTTATATATTTTCTGCTCTTTGTTGTTTAAGTGTATGATTGTTTTATGCGGGCTAACGTGTTAGTTGATTGGATTGTTTATAAGTTGGGATTATAAATATTTGAGTGTTTTTAGGTCCCGCGATCTTATGGGACGACGTGTGATTGGTTGTGGTATATATTGTTTAAGGGTTTTTATTGCGAATATAGTTTTTCCTTTTTTACAGCGCTGCGACCTGCTCCTTGATCTTTCCAGCAGCTGTAAAGACCCATTCCTGAGCACCAGCTGCCATTGTGCCGAAGTAGATGGAGGATTTCTCGTACGCCTCCACTAGCTCTTCCCGGTAGGTGTCGATGAACTTCTTGCCGGTTGCACTTATGAGGAAGGTCCGCCTACCTTCAGCCATGCCTTGCTCGTGAGTCGCTTGGTCTTGTTCTAGGAGCTTTTGATTTTGTAGTCTGAGCTCCTCAGCTTGTTTCTGTGCATTTTTAGCTCGTTGTCTGTACGAGCTGCCTCGTCCTTCAAGCTGTTTACTTGACTCTTCAAGATCGCTATTTCCTCCTCGCGAGTTTTTAACAGCTTGAGTGCACCATCCAGTTCTCCTTGGGTTAGTGACAACTGTCGGGTTTGTTGGTCAGTTTGTGTGGTCAGCTCATCACATGTTTTTTGCAGTTCGCTCTCCGCTGAACGAGCTGCTAACTCTTCGGAGTGTTTGGAGAATAAAGGACTCAGCTGCATTAGAGTGTTTCGTGAGTCTTTATAAGTGTGGAATATGTTAAAGGATAAGGTTCTTTTGAAATCTACCTGTTTGATCACGCGCTCATTGAGAAGGGTCTGGATATCCTTGGCATTGTTGCATTTCGCCAGTACCTTGCTTAGGTCGGGCGAACCAGCAGAGGTCGCAGCGTGGCCCTTGCGAAGGCTTCGACGCTTTTGTTCCGGCGGGCTCGGGCTCTTTGTTGCTGGATTCTCAGGTACAGGTTGGAGAGGTCGTTTTCCTTTACTTTTGGCAGATCTCCTTACCAGTTGGACCTCCTCCTCATCGTCAGCATCTATCCCGAAAGCCTGTTGTAATGCTTCGTCTATGTTGATAGGAGGGGGTACACGGTGAGTTGCGGGCTGTGGGGCAGATTGTTTCTTGGCTCCCTCGGAGCGGGCTGCGGCACAATTATTGATAAAGGCAACTGCAGTAGATAAAGAGAATGTTGTTATTCAGTTTTTTGGTAGTATGGGATATGGTGTGGTTGTAAGACCTGGAAAACCTACCAAACTCAGACTCGGTGAGGGCAAGATCTGGTTTGACCGGGTGAGAATCAATACCCACATATCAAAAGATATCAGATCGACTGGTGAGATGCACCACGTCGAAAGGGCGTTTGCTCCACTCCGCGAGCTGATCAGATTATTTTTTATACAGAAGGGGGAAATGTTTGGAGGTGGGTGGTTTGTATTTTTTAGGGGTACGACATTGTAGCTCGGTTATAAAGGGCCAGTTTTCTGTATTGTGAATGAAGAAGAAGTTCTTTTTCCACTCGGGGACTTTGTTGGAAGGGTTTATTAAAAAGCGAGCTAGACCCGAGCGAGAGGAAAGATAGAAAGAGTTCTGTTGGTATTTTATTTGAAAGCAAAAGTGGAAAAAACCTGAGTCAGGTTGGGTGTTGTAGTATTTACATAATATGAGGTATCCCGCTAGGAATTTCATGGAGTTAGGGGTTAGTTGCAGGGGAGAAATTTTGTACAGGTGGGAAATTTGAACGTAAAATGGATGGGTTGGGAATCTAAAACCTGCCACTAGTAATGTGTCAAAGAGGGTGATGTGGTTGGGGAGAGGTTTCAGGGGGTCTGAATGAAGGTTGTCACCATCTTAGCGGTCTCTGGAAGGTTAAAGATTCGTTTGAATTTCTCTAATCTCTTTGTTTTGGGTAGTATCCAGTAATTGTCTTTGATTTCTTTGGTCGCACGGGATGAGGAAGGTAGGTCGTTGGCAGTTAGGGAGTGAGCTACAATCACCGGATTTTCCCTAAAGTGCTCGCAAGGTGCTGGATTACTTGGTTTTTGCAAAGGAATACCTTCTGGGATATGTACGAGGGTTAGAGGGATAGTGGAAGGGTCTTCGGGTATGTTATCTATCAGAGCTTGGGACTCGGTGTGGGTTCTGGTTTGGGCTTCTAGCTCCGACCAACTGACGTTGCCCTCTGGCTCGTCGCAAAGGCCGGAGGAGGGTAAGGAAAGTTGGGTTTGTCTTTTTTTGAGGATAAAGGGATTTTCGATGGGGTTCGAATCAGGGGAAAGGTTTGAAGGCAACACGTATAATCCGAGTTGGAGGCAACATTCAAACTTCTCATAGAGCAACCCATCCCAATCGAGGACTGACCAGCCCCCTGGCTTCCAGCAGCAGCAGCCACAAAAACCCAATTTGGAAGAATTGATGATGAAGTTTATTCAAACAACTGAAGCCTGCTTCACCTCCACTTAAACATCTTTGAGAAATCAAGAAGCTTCTATTCATAACTTGGAGGTCCAAATTGGACAAATTGCAAAGATGGTCTCTGAAAGGCCACAAAGGAGATTGCTTAGTAACACCGAGGCAAACCCAAAAGAATATGTTAATGTTATTACCCTCAACAGTGGTGGGCATTTGGAGGATCCACATTTGAGAAGGAATGAAGTCGTAACTCTTAAAACCATGATTGATGAGGATCACCCATGCGAGGAGCCGAAGAAGGCTTTGCCCGAGTACAAGCCAAAGGTTCCTTATCCAAGTCGACTCTACGAGGAGAAGAAGGAGGACCAATTTGGTAAATTTCTTGAACTTTTTAAACAATTTCATATTAACATTCCGCTTGTTGAGGCTCTTTCGCAGATGCCCAAGTATGCAGAGTTTCTGAAGGGCCTCCTTTCAAATAAGAAGAAGTTTGAGGATTTATCTATGGTTCAATTGAATGAGGAGTGCTCCTCCATCGTAAAAAACAAGCTACCACAAAATCTTCAGGATCCAGGGAGTTTTACTATCCCTTGTCATATTGGTAGTATGTCTGTTGATCGAGCATTAGAGGATTTAGAGGCGAGTGTTAATTTGATTCCTTATGAATTGTTCAAGAGTTTAGGATTAGGTGAACCTAAGCCTACTAAAATGAGTTTGCAATTGGCATATAGGACAATTAAACATCCTAGGGGTATTATAGAATATGTACTTGTCAAAGTGGGTAAATTTATTTTTCCAGTTGATTTCGTAATTCTTGACATGCCCACTAATGTAGAGGTACCATTTATTTTAGGACGTCCTTTCTTAGCTACTGCTAGAGCAATTATTGATGTACATGATGGGATATTGACTTTGAGAGTTAAGGATGAACAAGTAGTTTTTAAGATATCCAATACTCTTGCTATAGATGATGCTTGTTTTTCTATCGAATGCTTTGATGAATTTTCACAGGGAATGGTTCCAACTGAGTCAAGTGAAAAGTCTAAGGAGAGAGATAAGAGTCGCTATTATGAAAAGATTGAGAAAGTGAGAAAATTCCAACCAGGGGACTTGGTGCTATTATCTCCTATTGGATCATTTTTGTCTCCCATGAAGCTGAGATCGGGATGGAAAAGTCCGTTTATTGTGACTAAGGTGTTTCTTGTGGGACTGTAGAGGTTTCAAGCAAAGACCACAGTATTTTTGAAGTGAATGGGCATTGCTTGAAGCATTTTCATGGTGGGGGAGTTGAGGAGAGCTCAAGAGATTCCTAGGCTTTACGCGAGCCTACATGAGGCCTTACCATTGATAGTCCAGCTAATTGACTATAAAGAAGCGCTTACCGGGAGGTAACCTAGTGTTTTATATTCTTTTTTATTTATTTTTCTTTAAGAGTAGTTTTACTAGTTAATCTTGGTGATATCTTCGATGTTTTGTGTAGGTTGATTCATATTAAGATGTATTTTGACAAACGTGGGTGAGAGATGTTGAGTTTTACATCAAGTTACCATGCTCGCACGCTTATGCGCTCTATGACACTAACTTCAGCCACCTCGGAAACCTTTTATCACCATTGTGAAAAGGTGATTTTGTTTCTTTTTATTTATTTATTTCTCATCTATTTTGTGTCATTTGGTTCGTGTGTCTTGTTATTCAACTTTAGGTTCTTACATTGGGGACAATGTAAACTTTTAAGTTGGGAGTGTTTTTGTGTCTTTTTGTTTTATGTTCAGTGTTTTAGGTTCATGCATATTTAGTTGGGAGACATCACCTTTCTATGATGCATAATACTTTTGCTAAGTTAATTTGAAAAGTTTTGAGTATATTTATATTTATAAAAGTATACCTTTCTAAAAAAAAACCTAATATATATTTAATAACTATATATATGTATATATAGCATAATAACAAGTATTTTTCTTGGTAATCGTTAGACGAGCAATGTTGGGATTCAACATGTATAACCCAATTTTTAGTGAGATTTGAGCCTATGAGCATATATTACAAATTATGCTTCTTTTCGTTGATTGTAAGTGAGTCACAAATTATTGGTTGTTCTAGAACTTGCACGGTTATACACGTCGTATGTTTGGAAGCCATATATGGGTAGGATTAAGCCCTTTGTTATTAGTCTTTTCCTTGCATAAGCCTAACTTACATTATCCATTAGTAAACCAATTTTGAGCCTAAACATTTTTCTTTGATTATAACCCGCATTACAAGCCATAATAACCATTCTTTGAGTTTCCCTCTTTGAACCTTGAATTGAAGATACATGGTTATGTATTTGTTGTCGCGCGAGTCGTTTAGTAGTCTATTAGGTCTTTTTATTTATTTTTATTTTTCTTAGGTCGTTTTAGTAGAGTGGTGAGTAATTTTCGCATGTCATGCGGATAACTTGAGTTCGTTCTCCAATTACATGTTTTCATTTTCATTGAAAAAAAAAAGAAAAAAAAAAGAAAAGAAAAAGAAAAAGAAAAGAAAAAAAGAGAAAAAATAAAGGAAAAAAAAGAAAAAAGAAAAGGAAAAAAAAAAAAGAGAAAAAAATAAGAAGAAAAAAAGATGTTATTATTTTTTCTTAAAATAAAGAATAAGTGATAGAGGTGTTATGTATTTCTTAGTTCATAGATTATTGTGTTTTGCTTAGTGTTTTTACCCGTTAGTTTCATTATTATTTTTTATTTTTTTATTAATAGGTGTCTTTGTGTGTTTCTTCGATTCCTTTAAACTTATATAACTTCCCTTTACCCATCCTCCGCCCCAGCGCCATTAAAACCCGTTAGGCATCCATGCCTTTCAACTCATTTTTAGTTGGAATCGGCGTGATATACGTGCAAGCCTATGTGAACAATGTTTCGGTATTTTGTGACTTGAGAGCTCTATATACATAATTGCTTATACACTTGAGTGAAATGAGTGATCTCGTGAGAACTTGTTGGTTCACTTCGTTGTTCGTTAACTCGATTATTGAGAATTGACTTGTTGTGTTAATTTTATAGTTTTCGTTTATTATTATTATTGTTGTTGTTGTTGTTGTTGTTATTATAATAATAATAATAATAATAATAATAATAATAATAATATTATTATTATTATTATTATTATTATTATTATTATTATTATTATTATTATTATTATTATTATTATTATTATTATTATTTACGTACTTACTTATTGACTTGATAGTTAATGAAGTGATTGTAGTTGTTGAGGATGTGGTCTCCCTTTAGGTTGTCGTTGGGTTTTCCTCAATTTTATATTATTTTTCTCCAGGACAAGCAAACGCCTAAGATGGGGGTAGTTTGATAATCATCACTTCATGCATGTTTTTAGTAGTTTTTATATGTTTAATATAAAGTTATTTGTGTGTTTTTTGTAGTTATTATGGTGTTTCTTGTTCATTTCACTTTTGTATTGTATTTGTGTAGGAGCGTTGAAGAGGAGCGAATTTGGGTGAATTTAGAGTGCAGTGATAGTCGTGTATACAAGAGAACGAGTTAATGGGACGAAACGGGAGGTAAAAAGGCGCAAACGAAGTTAAAATATCAAGAAATCAAAGAGAACATGCCTTGGGCGTGTTTTAAAACACGCCCATGTTTCATATCGCGAAGGAAAATTAGAAAAAGAAGAGTCCAGGTGAAAATATGGCCTGGCTGTGTTTTTAAACACGGCCGTATTTTTTACCGGATAGCCAATTTTGGAAAAAAAATGGCCAGGCCGTATTTTCGTCCTGCTGGCCATGTTTCTGACCGAATAGTGAAATTTTATAGTTTTGGACCCCGTTTTCTCTGTTTTTCGAAGGGCTATTAGGAAAAACCCTTGGAAAACTATAAATAAGAGCCCTATGATATTTTTAACACAATTTTGGAGGCTACAAGATTACAACAACAGGTAAGAAACAAGGAAAGAGATTGAAGAAGTTCTTGAAAAAAACCTCACAAATACTTCGAAGACTCGCTAGGGAAGTAATTTTATCTTTGATTTGAAAACAGAAACTTGTAAACATGATTTCTCCTTTCTTGGATTTTTTTTTTATCTTTTTACACTTCTTTTGATTTCAATTCAAGTATGAACTAAACTTTCTATGTGTTTGGATTATGATTAACCCTAAATTAAACTTGTGATTTGGTATTGGTTGATTTATATTATTTTATACTTTTCATTCGATTTGTTTGTGATTTTTATCAATTTCCTCAACTCGATATTTACAGTTTATTGATTTGGGCTTGTTCTTTACTTTTAATCAAACAAAGCAAAGTATAGAAGGAGTTGCATGCAATCTTAGATATAGGACGACATAAATCCTCCGGATTAGGGTGAAACCTAATAGGGAAATTCTATTGTTCACATTGCTATCTTGGGGTTTTTAATTAGGAAGAGATTCCAGTTAATCAACTCAAGGTTATGATTAATTCACTTAAAACTCGAGGTTTTAATTAAAATAGATCATTTCTACGGTCTTTGAAAGCTTAAAATAATATGTGGGTTTAGTAGTACTTAAGGGATTATGATGATTTACTTGGGAACAATCACAATGTGAATTTAGGGGGATTCTACATTCAAACACATTCTTCTCTCATATTTATTCTTCAAAATAATTTCTAACTTTTCATCTTGTTTAATCACTTGTTTAGTTTATTTAATTTTTTTTAGTTAAATATATTATTAAAATATCTTTTTATTTGGTAGATTAAATAATAAAAAGACGGTCAATACTAGTAATCACAATCCTCGTAGGAACGATATCCGGTGCTCTAGAACTATACACTATAAATGACCGGTGCACTTGTCGAGACTCTTATAGAGTAGCTTTTTAGTCATCAACTACCTTCACTGAAAAATAAAAAATATAACACATAAAAGTATCAGACCACATGTAATACATTGGATTTGTTTTGTAATAATTTAAATGTATTCTCTGATACATAATGTAAAACAGGAAAATTTTTAAAAATACCAAAATAAATATAATGCTTTTACCTTTTATCCTTCACAAGATCCTTCACCGGTTCTGCCTTTCCTTTCACTTTTGCTAAAGTAACACTCTTCTTCTTCTTCTTCTTCTTCTTCTTCTTCTTCATTTGACTTCTTTGTGCGCTTCATAGGCACATATTTTTCCAGCCCCTCATCACTTGTCCCCACAACCTTCTCAACAGTTTTTTCCACAATATTCTTTACCCCCAGCATCTCCTTCATCTTTCCTTTAGATTTCTCCACAACAGAATCATTATCTTTACGTGCTTCTACCAGCACATCATCGAATAACCCCTGACTCATCTCCACAACCTTCTCCACAATGTTCTTCACAACAAAATTCTTCTTCACCTTCCCTTTACCTTTCTCTACACATGAATCATTGTCTTCTGACCCCTGACCCATCTCAACGGGCTTTTCCACAACATTCTTCACAATCAGAATCTTCTTCACCTTCCCTTTATCTTTCTCTTCCTTAGGTGCTTCCACTAGCACCTTGTCACCTGAACCCAAAACATTCTTTGCCCCCGACATCTCTTTCACATTCCCTTTATCTTTCTATACAACAAAATCATCGTTCTTAGGTGCTTCAACCAGCACCTCGTTGCTTGACTCGACAACCTTTTTTACAACCTTCTTCGTGCCCGACACCTTCTTCACCTTCTCCAAAACCTTTTCAACAAAATCATTATCTGAAACTGCGACATCTACTACCGTATCTCCAGCAATAGGTCTTTCTGCTTTCAATCGATTAACATTTAAATTCAACAGGTCCTCATTAACTGATGAAAGTGTGGTTGTCTTATGCCCGTCAACAGACATTCTCTTCTGTTTTAGTTGATACGACGATCTCTTTCCTCTCTATTTTTTCATTAATTAATAGAAAAACAAAGAAATATAAAAAAAATATGTCAAAAATATAACACATAAAATTATAAGACCACATGTAATACTTTAGATTTGTTTTGTAATACTTTAAATGTATTTTATAATACACAATGTGAAACAGGAAAAGTTCAAAATACCAAACAAAAACATAGTACTTTAAGCTTATTATTTGATACTTTAGACGTGTTCTGTGATACTATTAACATGTTTTATAATACTTTTAACATATTTTGTGATATGGTTATTATATCAAAAAATCAAAACTCATAAAAAACACGTAATAGCTAACACATAAAAAGTATCAGATCACATGTAATACTTTAGATTTGTTTTGTAATACTTTGAATGTATTTTTCTAATACATAATGTGAAACAAGAAAAGTTCAAAATACCAAATAAAATATAATACTTCAAGCTTATTATCTGGTACGTTAGATGCATTTTGTGATACTTTGAAAAAAAAAACTAAACCTAGTTTCAAAACTCGTATAACACACACAATAGATGAATAAATAACACAAGGATAAAATCAACCGAACAGAAAATGACACAGTAGAACACTATACATCGAACAGAAATAAGGAAAAAAAAAACCTAAATCATATATACAAAATGAGTATGTGTATGTATTCAAGGTTTGAAACACGGAAAATCTATATAAAAATGAAGAAAATCTAGAAAATTACCTTTAATATTCAAAGCCCTAGATCGACAGTAAATTGTGTAGATTTTAGCTTCGAAATTCACTGAAGACTTTGATATCGGTATGGATTTGCCGACTATAGGTTTGAAATTACAGTCTCGATTTGATATTTGTAGTTGCGGGATTTTGCTCAGTTGCTCATGAATTTTCAGTTTGGATTTGATATGGTAGCTAGGGATTTTGCTCTCGAACTTCCTTTAGGCTTGGAATTGAAAACTCACGGAATTGAAAAATCGTCGCTGCAGATTTTGAAGTAGAAGCTTAGACTTGGTTTGAATTGGATGGATACGGGGGTGGGCAATTTGCTTCCTGGGTCCGGTTTCATTTGAATGGATAAGGGTGGTCAGGTTTCATTTGGATGGATACGGGTTGGAGGGCACGGGTCAACTGGATCCAGATAAAAAAAATAGTAAAATAGGGTGAGACCGGTCTCACCCAAGCATTTGCCTTTGACAAATTTAATATCTTACTTTTATTCTTCTAATATAAAAATATTAATAAGTTATATCTAATTAAAAAAAAAATCTATATAAGTTGAATTAGTTTTTATTTATAATAAAAGTTGAAATAATTTTATTAGAATTTTAAATATATATTTAAAGAATAATACGAGTTATATAAAGTTATTACAAAAGAAAAATAAATATGAAAAATATAAAATAAAATTTCTCTATCTAATTGTAATCTAATGAATTAAAAATAACATTAAAAATATATATGAAAAACTATTGTTACACAAAAGAAAAAAGAAAAATAATAATAAATTATTACGACCAGGAATAAATATTTGATATATTTTAAATCTCTCCAAATATAATGCATTGATATACACGTTATATATCTATACTAACAATTTAGTGTCTTGCTACGAAAAAGAAGAAATGAATAATAATAGTAAAATAACATTTACATATACTACAAGTTATATGCACGACGTCTTTTCGATAGAATTATTAGTATCTTAGGGGTTTTAATTTTTTATATGACATATTCACATGTGACACGTGGGTGTTGTATGTTTTACATTTTTTCAAACTCAATCTTCTACGGGTTTCCCGTCAAGTTGGTGTTTTGATATATTTTATAGCTAATTTCGTGAGTCACGGTAAAAAAATTTGAAAATTTTTTATTGTGAAAACAAGTCTTAATGTAATTAGAACAAATAATGTTCTGACTTGTGTGTAAGAATTATTTATTGTGAAGAATAATCATTTTGTAAATAGAACAAATAATGTTACGATTTTTATGTACCATTTATAATATTATTCTTTTAGTATTTTTAATAAATATAACTGTTTTTCTAATCCCGCATAATATGTGGGTGTTAAACTTATATATATATATATATATATATATATATATATATATATATATATATATATATATATCAATAATGCTACATGGAGCGAATTGCTCCGGAGCAACAAAGATAAAAAGGTAAGTTTAAATATTTTTGATAGTTATATTATTTTGTTAATTTTGTATTTACCTTTCTATCCTTTTTGATTATTATGGAAATAATTAAATTTGGATCAAACAATTGATAAGGAAATATATTAAATTTGTCATTCTTAGTTTCCTTATGCTTAAGTCAAGAAATTAAATACAAGAGAGTGATATTTAATAACAATTATAATTTTACTACAATATATAAGTTAAATAATAGTGTAAAATATTTACTTTCTATTCATATCAACTATATAATATATTTTTTCAAATGGTACAATATGTATGATAACATTATAAATCAAAGTATTTATTTAATAAACCTCAAATATAAAATTCAAAAAGCTTAAAATTATTATAAAAGAATAAATAAATTTAAAAATTATGAAGTAGTTAAATAGAAAGTATATTTTAATACTAAATAATTATTCAATATAAATTAAATTAAAAAAAATCTAAAACCATAGAAAATTGTATAAAATAATATAAAATATTAAATTATTAGATAAAAAAATATAATAGTTTATAATGAAACTGGTAGAAAATTATGTAAGTGTATCTTTAACTCTCAGATCAATATAATTTCATAGAAATACATAATTCAATGAATTCGATGAGAAATTATATAAAATTGAGGATACTAAAGTATTATAGAATTCAAATTGACGAACAAATGATTTATTGGAATCCATAGAATTCAAGATTGCGAATACAAGTGAATTTATTTTTTAAAATCTATGAAATGCCATAAATAATTATTTAATCAAAGAATTAAAATATTCTATTATAGCTATTAAATTAGCCTATTTATCTTTTTTTTTTTTTGTTATTCCATAATACAGTTTGATTATATTCTTTTACATCATATAAGTGTATAAATATATTTATATTTGCATTAACTCATAATTTACTATTGATAATTAATTATTTTTATTATCAAACTTATAAAATAATTATTTAGAGTTTTTACAATCATGTAACTGATTTTTTATTTTTAATTATATATGTATAACACTAAATTGAACGTAATTAATTGTAAATTACTATATATTGAGTTTACAATGAACGTTGTTAATAATAAAAAAATAAACAACTAATATTTATATACTGAGTAAAATATTACTTATATGTATATTTTAACAATTGATACATTATGAGGTTATTATATAGTAGAATAATTAATTAGAATAAGAATTATRTTATATTCGAAATTATTTCAATGACACATTAACAATAATAAGGAAAAACATACCAGTAATACTTTATATATTCAATGAAAATATAAATTAGATTTCTATAAGAAAATATGCCGGTATAATTTATTATTATGCTTAAGTTAAAGTTATATATTTTATATATTCAATAAAAATATAAATCACAGATATTTTAAAATATTAAAAAATAAATCTCAAAATATTTTAAAATTAGACAAAAATATAATTAGAATATAAATATTTTAGAAAATATTAAAAATACATAAAATAAAATAAACCCATTAGATACATACACACAAACACACATATATATATAATATAATATAATATAATATATTTGTATAAGATATCAATTATAATTTAAATAATTATATATTAGTATATATATTAATATAATAGAAAATAAAAATATAAATAATTATAATTAGAGAATATTATAATTTTATAATTATATATATATTATTCGTATCGAATACGTGAGTACTCATATTCATATTCATTAATAATTCGAATCAAAATTTAAATTCAAATTCGAATTTAGAATGATAAAAGCGAATATATTACTGAATCAAACCAAAAGGTTTGATTCATTTATAACCCTACATGTAGTTGATTTGTAGTCTAATTTTGATTGCTAATAGGTTTTGGTTTTATGTATATTGCAAGAATAAATATTGTCAAGATAACATTTTAATAGTCTTTTTATCACTTAATAATTATTAAAATATTAAATTAAAATCATTTAACTAATATTTTACTTCAAAATGGATAATATTAATAATAATATTAATAGTAATAATAATAATAATAATTACCACTATTAATAAATATGATAATAGTGATGATAATAAATGTATTAAAATAATAATTACTATTATTAATAAATATGATATAATGATAATAATAAGATTCACCTGAAGTTGGGATTGTACATGAAGTGAATCGAACTGAATATTTGCATGTTCGATTCGTATTCATCAGATTCGTTGAGCATTCGTATTATTTAATATACGAATGTGAATATTGATTCGGATTCGATTTGAAAGACGTATTCGAATTATAACTTGAGCATTTTTTTAAAAAAATATTAAAAATAACTAAAATAAAATATACACATTATATATATATATATATATGCATACACACATACATACCAGTTTAATTTTCGTTTAGTATATAGGTGGTATATACATATATATAATAGATTTATATAAGATATCAATTATAATTTAAATAAATAAATATATATATATATA
>BMAC01000153.1:1135385-1184494 GCA_014905375.1 Phtheirospermum japonicum
ATTTGTCTGTGAAAAAAGATAGAATCTCTCATATATATTAATTCAAAATCCTCCTATTTTATGTGCCACTACAAAAAAACTCGTGGATTCCGATGGCCATTTCCGTCGGTAAGCCATCGGTAACGACGTTACCGACGGAAATGGTCCGTCAGTAAAAACCCTCGTCGGCAAATAAATTATCAACGGATATTTTTTTTCGTCGGTAAAAATACCAACGGACACAAAATCTCGTCAGTATTTAACAACGGATCTTAATAAATTAAAAAAAAAAAAAAAAATACCGACGGACAATTTTTTGTCTGTAATTAATTTTATTAAAAAAAATAAAAATTACTGACGGATTGCATTCCGTCGGTAAATTAAATTAAAAAAAAATCTGTATGGGGTGTGCCAGCTCGCCTTAGGCCCAAGCCCAACACCCATTAATCACAAGTAAGTCCTCTGATATGTCGGTAAATAAGCTGTAAAATTGCTTATTTGTTTGTGAAAAAAGATAGAATTTTTCCTATATATTAATTCAAAATCTTCTTATTTTATGTGAACTACAAAAAAACTCATGGATACCGACGTGCATTTCCGTTGGTAAGCCATCGGTAACGGCGTTACCGACGGAAATGATTTTTTAGTAAAACTCTCGTCGGTAAAAAAATTATCAATGAATATTTTTTTTATCCGTCGGTAAAATACCGATAGACAATAATTTCGTCGTTATTTATCGAAGGATCTTAACAAATTAAAAAAACATAAAAAAAAATACCAACGGATATTTTTTCGTCTGTAATTAATTTTATTAAAAAAAATAAAAATTACAGACAGATTGTAGTCCGTCGGTAAATTAAATTTTTAAAAAAAAATCTGTATGGGGTGTGTCAGCTCGCCCCCAAGCCCAACACCCATTAATCACATATAAATCCTCACATATGTTGCTGGGTGGATTCGCACATGCGACTTCTCGCGCTACAAGCCTACCCATGACCGGCTAGGCCAACTCAATTTTTTTGTAAGTATTTGACATTATAATATATACACATACTTATGTTACATATATAATAAATAATATAATTATAATATGTCTACATATATAATATATTCATATATAATAATTATACTATACATACATATTATATATAAATAAATATTATATATTATATTAGAATTATTAATATATATAAATATATTATATACATATATATGTTTTATATATATATATATATTGTATATATATATATATATTTCTAATTATAATATAATATTTATTATATATATATATATTATATATTTTTATATTATATATATATATATACATATATATATTAAATAATAATTAATATTTAATAATATATAAATACTAAATGATAGTATATATTAATAAAAAGAAATAAAAAGATTAAATAATCATATATATTAATAAAAAGAATAGTAGATAATAAATAAAATAACTAAAAATGAAAAGGTTTAATTTAACAACGGAGTAATTTTCATCGGTAATTAGAAAAAAAACTAAAAGTGGGGTTACCGACTGACATTTCCATCGGTAATAAATAAGATTAAAAAAAATATAAGAAACAAATAAATTATATAAATTAAAAGATTATAAAACTACGCCCGTCGGCACACTATCGGTAGTTTTGACTGTCGGGAAAGCCGTCGGTAATGCCGGAGTTTTACCGACGAATTGTAGTCCGTCGATAAATTTCGTTGGCGTTTTCGTGTTCTTTTGTAGTGTGTATTTTTCCCACGATTCGTTAGCTTTGGAAAAACTTCTTGTGCTTCGGTTTCATTCGAACTTAATAACTACACAATTTAATGCTTTATTTTATTATATTTTACCTAATTTAATATTTTATTATTATTATATTTTTTCTAATTCAATATTTTTTTTATTATATGTTAGTCAATTCAATATTTTCTTCATCATATTCTCCCTTATTCAATATCTTACTTTTATTCTTCTAATATAAAAATATAAATAAGTCATATTTAATTAGAAAAAAAGCTATATAAGTTGAACTAATTTTTATTATATAATTTAAAATAACTTTATTTTTAAAATTTAAATATTCTATTTAATTAAAATACGAGTTATATAAAATTATTACAAAAGGAGTATAAATATAAAAAAAAATATAAACTTAATCTTTCTTATCTAATCCTTGTATAATACATTGAGAATAAGATTGAAAATATATATGAAAAATTATTGTTACGCAAAAAAAGAAAAAAAAAAGGGAAACAATAAAATAAATAAATAAAACAATAAAAACAAATTATTATGCCTAGGAAAAAAATATTAAATATATTCTAGATCTCCTTATCTAATCTCAATATTATGCATTAATACACAAATTATATATTTGCAGGAAAGAATTAGTGTTTTAAGCAGAAAAAAAGGAAAAAAATAAAATAATATTGCATTAGTTGCAAGTTAGATATACGATATTTTTTTAATAGAATTATCAGCGCCTTATACATTTTAATTTTTTATATCACATATTCACATGTGACACGCGAGTGTTGTATGTATTACATTTTTACAAACTCAATTTTCTACGGGCTTCTCTATCAAGTTTAGGGTATTTTGCTATAGTTTATAACTAGTTTCGTGATTTTCGAGTAAAAATGAAAATCCTTTATTGTGAAAATCAGTTTTACTGTAATTGGAACATATAATGTTCCGATTTGTGCGTACAAATGATTTATTGTGAAAATAGTCTTCCTTTAAATAGAACAAATAATGTTACGATTTGTGCGTACCATTTTCAATATTATTATTTTATTTATTATTATTTTTCATGTATTTGTCTTATTTCTTGAAAAAATATTTTGGAAGTCTTTATTAATTATTATAATTTCATTTCATTTTTTTTTATTTTTCTTATTTCCTATTATATTATTTTATGTTTTTTAATTATATCTATATTGGTAATTAATTTTCAATCAGCGACTTTAGTCAATTAATTTACTAAGTAAAAATTTAAAATCGGCTACCAGTAATCAACTACTATTTATTAATCATCAGCACTACCGTCTATTAATTATTAGCTATCAACTATTTAAATCATATCAACCAATTAAAGCAATAATCATCAAAAGATTTTAACTTTGACTTGGTTCATTTCACACCAAGCGACGAAGATTTTATTACATTATTACACATTTTAAATATAGATTTCACTAATCATGTTGTATTGTTTTTATCGTTAGATGTGATATTATGTAGATGTGAATCAGAAGTTTTTTTCCATTTCATTATTTTAAGACATAAACCACCTAGTGCCACCAATTCCATATCCTTTGATTCAACAAAATCAATTTAGTATCAAACTCGACTCATAAAAAATAATTAAGGGGTGTTTGGATTTGATTATAAACTCCTCGAAATAATCCCAAATCTTTTGGTTCAACAAAGTCAATTCGGTATCAAGCTCGACTAATAAAAATTACTACTAATTAAGAAGGTGCTTGGATTGATTATAAACTCCTCAAAATATTTTATAAGATATTTAAATAATTTTGTATTTTAATTAAATTAAAGGCTCAAATAGAAGCAGAAGTTGCAGAAACACTAAAGTAATTTTTTGAATTAAAAGTTTAAAAACACTAAAGTAATATTGATTTTTTTTTTCCAGTTAAAAGTTAAAAATCACTTATTATTATTTTTATTTTCTCTTAAGCGTATATCACTAATTAATCTCCTCTCCAAACTCCTAATCTCACACCAAAAAGCTTTGGACCCTCATTATCGCTCTCTTCTCTCTCCGAATTCCCGCCACCGTTAATGGCCGCCAAATCGAGAAGCTCCTCGAATTTCTTCTTCATGACGGCGAGCTCGGAGCTGAGAGCGCCGTTCTCCCGGCGGAGCCTCTTGTTCTCGCCGACGAGATTGGAGTATTCCGACGACGAGGATGATGCCGATGGTGATGGTCGCTCTTCGTAGTCGCCCGATTGATCTTCCGGCGGTGCTTTCGGGAGTTGTACCTTAGGCTGCGGCTTGTTGGACGTTGCCTTTTTTCGGCAAATGTCGCGGAGTTGGTCTCTTTTGCCCCTGCGGAACAAGCTGTTGCCGAATTCCCAACGGTTTGTTGCCACTTTGTGAAATCCCTGTCGGATGGAAATATTTTTTATATTATTTTATTTATGGCTAACTTCTAATTTTAGTCAATGTTCGATAGTTTTAGGAGTGACTTAAATTTTCTGAAATAAGATACTACTTAGAATAGTAGTAAAAGAATTTAAGAAGGAAAAATATTTTGTCAAGCGTGTGAATGAACATAAGATGTGTACTTATTAAATTTAATTTTATAAATAATTAAATAATAGGTAGAAATGATTTACTTTTAAAATTTTCCGAATTGAAATCGCACGGTTAATTTCACAAGATCACAACTCTAAAACTTCAAAACGTGCATGACAAATTTGTAATTAAGAAAATTACATATATTTGATTCGAGACTCTTGAAAAGAAAATGTAAAATTTTATTGCTAATCTGATCACGTGTCCACGTATGAATGAACCAGTAAAACAAATTATTAATATGGTTCTTCTGTAAATGTGTGCAAACATAAATAGAGAAGATGGTGATTATTAGTAATGCTAACTCTTGTGCCTCGATCATAGGTAGACACAATTCGCAAAATTGATAAACCTAAGTGTTGGAAGAGCCCAACTAAATACTCCTCCCATCCTATAAAATTATTTACCGTAAAAAATAATATTAATGTAAATGGAACAAATAATATTACGGTTTGTATGTATCATTTTTAATATTATTTTTTTAGTATTTTAATAAATAATATAACTTTTTAATCTCGCATAATATGCGGGTGTTAAATTAGCTAATAATGTTACGATTAATATCATATAAATTAAGAAATTAATAATTTATATAATTAAAATATTAATTTATATATTATTTTTCAATTTCGTAAAAATAGAATATATTAAATATGAAAAATTGACTTATATTTGTGGAACAGGTAAAATAAAACAATAGACTATCTTTATATATAAAGTATCTTTATAGAAAGCATAGAGCAGATGATTATTGACTTTGTGTACACTTACTCCGATAAGCTCGGCTTAAAGTATTGGTAGAGTCAATCAAAAACGTGATTATTGACTATCTGTTCACTTGCTCAATAACTCAATATAATTTTTTAATTGCTAGCGATTTTGTCAAAAAGCTGAAAATATACGTCACATGTGATGACATCACTAACGCTCATGATCATAAATAGTACATTTCCTTTTAGTAATGAGTTATGACGTTGCAAACATTCAAAAAGTTCAATATCGGAACAAACTATAAATCGATTGTACACCGGGGTAATTGCGAAATATATTAAATCATTCAATTCTAAATATACACTTACAGAGTTATTTTTTTATTAATATTGTTATAATTTCAATAATCACCATCTTGCCCCATTCTCGCTGGTCACCCTGCTTACCCAGCCTTTGCTGGAGGATTTTTTTGCGACCACCAGCCGAAAAAATCTTGCGTCAAGTTTTTTATATCCAGAAAAGAAAGTTTTTTGCCCAATTTTTTTTTTCTAAAAAAATATAAAATAAGAAATTTCACTATAATTTTTTTTCATAAAGTATAAAGTTTTCAAATAGGGGTTTTTATTACTTTTTCGAACATAAAGTAAGAATTTATCTTATTTTTTAGAAAATAAAGTAAGAAATTTCACTATAAATAAAAATTTTGTTTACTTATTCGAGTATAAAGTAATAAATTTTCTTACCTTTTCAAACATGAGGTTAAAATTTTCATTATAAAATAATAAACTATATAATTGTTGTATTAAATAAGAATACATAACAATAATTTGCTATCTAGTAAGATTTTTTTCGTTTTATTTGGCAAAAAAAAAATAAAAGAAATTATGTTTAATAAGTAAAAAAATACATAACAACACTTCCACATCAAGCGAGAGATTTTTGCAATAAAGTAGAAAATTCTTGGACACTAACTAAGAAATCTGTGGATATATAGTAAGAAATATTTTTCGGTGACCGAAATCTATTTTGGACATTAAGTAAGAAATTTAAGACATATAGTAATAATTTCTGACATATATTAAGAAATTCAGACATATATTAAGAAATTCAGACATATATTAAGAAATATTTTTCGGTGATCGATTTTTTTTTTTTACATTGAGTAAGAAGATTTCGGGCATATTGCAAGAATTTCGGAGATATATTAAGAAATATTTTTCGGTGATTGAAATTTTTTTTGGGCATTAAGTAAGAAGTTTAAGACACAATAAGAATTATTTTTCGAATTCCGAAAATCATTTTGGACATTAAGCAACGCATATAGTAAGACTTTCAGACAAATTCGAACATATAATAAAATACTTTTTGGCCAAAAATAAATTTGTAAAAGAAATTATCGATTTTTTTTTCGGTTGGGCGGGCGGTGGTGACAGCAGGGGCGGCAATCACCCTGTTGCCCAATATATTATTATTATTATTATTAATATTATTTACTTTTAATTTATTTTTATTATTTTTTCATAGTAAGTGTATTGTGGTATATTTATGTCATAATTTTTGACTATTTGACAAAAAGAATGGATTATTTAACTTAAAATTGAATATAGAACTAAAATGAATTTCCATTTGGAGGATTATTTGACTATTTCACGTATATTAAAACTTCCAGTATTGAGATGAGTCAATGATATCAAATATCTTCATTTTTTGACTAAGAAATATAGATAATGACAATCATATTCCCTCAATTTTAAAATAAGTGTGTCCTCAATCTTGTCGGTCATTGATTGTACCACCACTACGTGTTCATCTATACTATAATAAAATTGTACATTCATCACATTAGATATGATTATCTTATATATATAATGAAACTAGAATTACATAACATTCTAAAAGTCCTCAATAATTTGATCGGACGTATGAGAATGTATACCCGACTGTATCTAATAATTTATCAAACCTTGTAATTTAATGAATTATGAATTTTATAAATTATAGTGGTCCTCAATTTGAATTTCTAAGAAATCCATCAAATATTGGGATTCTCAGCTTGGATTCCATAAATTGCACGAAAAGCCAACATTCTCAAACATTTTTGGAATTCAATGAAATTCTTTTGTAAATGAATTTGAATGTATTCTTGTGGAACTAAAAGCTATATTTATGGGGAAAAAAATATTCCACCCAAAACCCCACGCCCCTCCAGGAATTCTAATTCGATTTCTCCAATAATAATAATAATAATAATAACAAAGATTCCCTAACGTGAAAAATGAAGAAAAAAAATGCTTTTCTCTCGTCTTATTCAATCAGTGTCTTATATTCTCAATCTTCCAATGCATTTGCTACATCAATTGTCATTCTATCCGATAATATTTTGATAATTAATATTATTCTTTATTTATGATTTCTTTGGTATTTTCTAGTCGACTCTCAGTTCTGTGAATCATCATCGTAGATAGTTCAATTGCTATCATTCTTGATTATATAGATAAACTAGTAAGAAGAGTAATTATTCTGTAAGTTGGTCCATTTCCATTATTAGCGTCTTGATTGACATGTTATTTTTATGCTAAAAATGTAAATTAAAAATTATATGATAAAATTTTGATGATCAATATTGTTGGTTGAATATTTATTTTAGTGATACTTTTTTCTGAAATTATTTCCCATTTTGATGATTTCAATTTTTTTATGGTAGAATTTTTGGAACTTTTTTTTTTTGTTTTTTGTTAAGGACATTATTTGAATATTACACTTATTTTTATTCTTGTACGATCATTGAATAATTAGCTTCATAAAACCTATTTATTATATTTTTGATATAATTCAATATATTTCATTAAACTTTATTAAAATCCAAACTATTCCATAATGCGGAATTTCAATAAATTCTGATGGAGCCAAGAATACAATCATGGAGTTTATTTATTTATTTTTTGCAAATTTATTGAGTTTCATAAGTTAAGAAATCAATCAAAATCCATCTCATCAATATTGACCGGAGGAGGACACCCTCTTAAAAATTCAAAGGAAACCATGTATTATTGGTAATGTAAAAATCAAGAGAGTAATTAAGATTGATATAAGGATAAAATAGCAACAAATTGTGAAATATATCTAAAATAATATTTAATAGAAAAAAAAAAAGATTAAGAAGTTAGAACGATCCTTTTAAAATGATAAGTGTAGTATATATGGATTCTCTAACTCAATTTAATATTTATTTCTTGTGTTTTACATCATAAATAAACATCACCACTCATCAATTATATATAAAATATTTTATTATACATAAATCTAACGGGCATAATCATTTGCGCTTAGTGTGTTATTGACTGTATTCAACAATTTTGTAACGTATTTAAGAATAAAATGCAGATTTCAATAAATAAATAAAAATTCAATTACCATGCGTAGAGCATGAATTCCCACCCAACCATAAAGAAAAAAAAAAAAAGCTTCAAAATCCAAATTAGCTTTTATGTAATTGCATTATACACAACTATCAATAATAATTTTGGTCCCATGACTCTAAAAAGGCGTCACGTTTAGTCTTGTAAATAAGTATCCTAATAGAGCTATTTTAATCACGAGGATCTTAACTTCACAAAATTATCAGAATTTAGGGCACCAAAAAACTGCACGCCACTTAAATTTATGAAGCCAAAATCACTATTAGATCGAAATCCCAATGATGTCATATATTTATTATCAGAGAGAGTTGAGAGAGAGAGAGAGAGAGATTCAAGAAATTCAGGAAAAATAAAACAAAAAGAATATATATTTATTTATTTAAAAAAAACAAAACAAAAAAAAAACATACGTACGTAAGTGTTGAGCTGCCTGACAAAGCTGGAGAAATTGCAGTGCTTGAAGACGGTGGGCAGTAGGTCCCTGGAGAACTCCGCCGGTTGCCACACCACAAAGGCGGTGCCGTCGGCGTTCCACGAAACGACGTCGTCGGTGGCCGGATCGTCCACCATCATGTACGTCTTCAGCAGGAACGGTGCTGCCGAGCTCTTCCACACACACTCCATCGGTCTATCTATCTATCTGTCTGTCTATCTATGCTTTTATTTTTTGTTTTTAATTATTTAGGAATATTGTTTGTAGAGAGAGAAAGAGGAGAGAATATTTGTGTTGTGTGTGAAGAAGGGCAGTTAGAAACACCCAACCCCAGCAATAGAAGCCCAACACCACCCCACTACAGTTCATCAGGTTTTTTTGAAGAAAGAGCTTTTAATTCTTTGTTCCCACTCTCTCTTCTTCATGTAATAACTAACAACCAAATGCTTAATCTCTTTCTATCTTCTATATATATGTGTGTGTTCCCACCTCTCTCTCTCTCTCTCAGTATATGTGTGTGTGTGATTTGCAAGCTCGGATATTATACGATATATAGTATATATAGGAAGGAATAATTACAAATACTACCTTAAGGTTTTGCCAAATTACAAAAGAAAAAGTCCGATAATTTTCAAACTGCAAAAAGTACAATTGAGAATATATATATATATATTCATTTTACACCTTTGCATGAAACCATCAAATATTTTTTTAATTATATCCATAAACTTTTTAAAATATTGCAATTAACTTTAAACAGACGTCTTACGTTTTACATAACATCCCCAGTTTTTCTAACTATTGCAAATAGTTGGACCACCGAGAATTTGGATATTTATGACATTTTAAAATATTGTGGGGAGTAATTATTTTATATTTGGCGCAATCCATAGGGTTAACTAAGATTTGAGACAAAATATAAGTGGAATCAAATCTTAAAGTAGATTTTGTAATTTTCAAATTTATCTTTTTTATTTTTAATTATGTAAAGCGAGTTAGTGAATTTGGAGAGACTGCAAAATCTTTAATCTTTATTATTATTAAATAATTTTATATTTTAATATTTATATTAATTTCATTAATAGTTTTATTAGGTATATATTAATACACATAGTTTAGTAGAATTAATATATTAAGAGCATCTCCAATGTAAAAATGTTGAAAATGAAAAAATTGACACATGGAATAAAAGTAATTATGTGACACATTAAAATAATTATGTAGCACATTAAATGCTTGACATTATCAAGAGCAATGTTACAATTTTTACAATTAATTTTAAAGATATCACCCAATCATATTATTTATCTCTCTTTATTTTTTCTAAAAATAAATAAAATAAATTATCACATATATAACATTAACATTGATGCATCGAAAAGCTTTTTTTATAAAATGTCAATGTCATTTGCCACATATGATCAATTAACACTATTGCATTGGAGATGCTCTAATGATAGAAAATACAAAAAGTATTGAATTATGCCAAATTTGGATTGTGTATACATCTTTCTTTCTTTTCAAAGGAATCTAAAACTGAATAGAATATCACTACAAAAAAACAGTGAAATATTGACCGGTTCCGTCCGTCAGCATTTTGGCGTCAGTAAATGATTTGTTGACGACATTAATGAACCCGTCAGAATTTCCTGACGGCCTGTTGACGGGTTTCACCCGTCAGCGAATCCCCCCGCCATAATGTGGGACCCGTCAGCAAATACTGACGAGTTTCGCCCGTCAGCATTCTCAAATCTTATTTTATTTCTTTTTATTTTAATTGAGATTTTTACCTATTTTTATTTCACATATTAATAACTCAATAAGAAAACTAATTTGCATTTCCTGAAAATAAATAAATAAATAAATAAATTAATAATTTTATCGTATAATTTATAAAATATAAACAAACCACCAAATATAAATAATATTCGTTCGTAAATCAACTAAATCGCCGCATCATCATCATCATCATCATCAGGATCAGGATCAGGAGCAAGAACTAGATCAGCAGCAGCATTAGAAGATCGTCGTCGACGTCGCGCTGCTATCGCTGCGGCGAATTCCCTCATCACCTGGTCATGGAGAGCCTCCTCGTTCTGTAGCATCTGACGTGTTTGCTCCTCACGCATGGCTTGAAGCCGCTCCTAATATGCACGCTCGCTCACCTCGACCTGGCTCTTCAAAAGCTCCATCTGCGTGTGGAGCTCCGAGACACGGCTAACAGGAATAGCGGAGGTAACGCCTCTGGAATTTTTCGAAGCCAGAAGAGTTCCTAAACATCCCGTGCCTTCTTCACCTCGACAGTTTATAAATAGACCGTGTTCTCGTCGATGGAGGTAGGATCCGGTGATGAAGCACGAGCCTCCTCCAGATTTCTCTGATACTCCACCTGCAATATTTTGACTGATGTATTATTTACCGTTACGAGGATTAAAAATGAAAGATATATATTTATATTAATTACATCTAAAAAAATACTTGCAAAAATCAGCTGCGATTGAGTATCAGTGAAAGAACCATCGGGTTTCTGGTGCATGGTCAGGAAAAGCTCGAATGCAAGGGGTTCCCTACTCAAATCCTCGCGCTGTATACAAAATTTCAATTACTTTTTAATTATGAAATAATTAATTACTTACGAGTTAAATTTATAAACATATTTTAAAATGACTTACGAGCCGACGTGCATTACCAATCGCAGTGCGAGAGCTTCCTTTGTGCTTGGCTATCCCAGTACCCAGTCCACTGGGCTCGCTCAGCCTGTTTCTGCTCGCCTGCTCCGACTGCCTTTTGTTTTCTGGCTTCTCGAATTCCACCAGCCATCTCTTCCAGATTTGCTAGCCGATGCACTTGGCCACATAACTCACTAGAACTCTAACAAGTTAGCTGAAGTTTAATCTTAAGAAATAATTATATAAAAAAACCTAGAGAACTAGCACTACTAACCATAATAAGCTCAACAAGAAACCAATATACCCATGTTTTCATATCACCCCATCTTTTGAATACCAAAAAAATAAAAATTCAGGGAGAAATTCATGAAATTGTTAAGAGCAGATTTTCAATCGTGTGCCAAATGCTAGATTTGTTATTAAGTTTAATTTTTGATATTTATGAATCTCTAATTAATAATGAAATTAACTATCCGTTCCACACTCGGGTAACTGATCAAGCGCCAAAAATAGGGCACGGGGATTCTAACAATGAGCTTAGAGATCGATGATTTGAATCACGAGATACTATTAAGACGATTGAAAAATTGACTGAGGCTAATAAAACTATCGATGAATTAAAACTGAAAAAATAACTAGAATCTGATAAGTTAGCTGAAGTGTACAAAGCCGGGCTTTTTATGAAGGTTCGGTTGTTTAGATTTTTTTTGGTTGTTTTTCAAATCTAGTTTCATGCTTAATCTGAATAAACTTTCTAATAGAAACATGATTTTGTGAACTTATTCACTTAAAGGTGTCACTTTTACACATTAAATTATAATCAGTTGTTAAACTTAAAATATAATGTTACCAATCACAACATGCATATCAAAATATAAATATTAATTAAACACAACTTGCTGATCACCACGACATCTCAAAACCCCAACCACGCACGTTGTAAAATTTCTTAAACCCATCACATTTTGAAAAAGATTTAACATCCTTTATTGGTGAGACAAAACCTCCCGTCCGGCGCCGTACACCACGTCATCACCGACGTCTTCCCAAACGAATCACAACATCAATCAATCACAATTAAACCATAACAACAACAACCAATCCCTAAAATAAACTTTAAAAACCACCATCGCATACTCTTTAAGAAATAATTGTATAATTGAACCCTATTTGAACTAACGAACCCTAATTGCACAATCGAACCCGAATAATTGAACTCTTAATGAATATTAACGAACCCTAAGTGCATAATCGAAC
The DNA here is from genome assembly GCA_014905375.1 of Phtheirospermum japonicum. Taxonomy (NCBI): domain Eukaryota; kingdom Viridiplantae; phylum Streptophyta; class Magnoliopsida; order Lamiales; family Orobanchaceae; genus Phtheirospermum; species Phtheirospermum japonicum. Next base: position 1,148,169 of record BMAC01000153.1, read on the forward strand.
CCTATTTGAACTAACTATATAATTATTCCTAAATTAAGTTCTAATTATATAATTACTCCTAAATTCAACCCTAAATTGAAACCCGAATTGGAAATTAAACCCTAAAACTAATCCTAATTAGAAATTAAACCCTAAATTGAAATCCTAATTGAAGATTAAATCCTAAATTGAAACCCTAATAGAAAAAAACCCTAATTAGAAATTAAAACCTAAATTGAAACCCTAATTAAAAATTAAACACTAAATTAAACTATAATTATAAATTAAAAACGAAATTAATACATATAAATAATATACAAAAATATAAAAAAAAAATAGAAAAACAAACCAAAAACACTTACCTCGGTTGGGGGCTGTGGACGGATGGCGGGCGACGAGTGGGACGTGCGGCTTCTACTGCGGCAGGCGGCGAGCTGCTGCTGCGATGGAGGGCGAATGAATGGACGAGCTGGGGTGGTGGGCTGTGGACGGACAACGAGCGGCGACGGGACGCTGGCAGCGACCGGGCTGGGGTGGCGGGCTTTTGACGGACGACGGGGCGGAGGAATTTGTTTTCTTTATGTGTTTGTGTTTATAAGAGGATGTGGATCTGAATTTATCCCCAAAATGCTGACGGCTAATTGGCCAGTCAATATATATATATATATATATATATATATATATATATTAATATTGCTGACGGTTAGGTACCCGTCAAAAATATTTTTTTATAATTATGCTGACGGACGTTGACCCGCCAGCATTGTCGCCAGTCAGTGTCCCGTCAACAAACCCGTCACCCAATTAGTATATTGACGCCGTTCTGAGTGTTAGCTGACGGGATGCTTGCTTACAGGCTAGGGCCGTTAGCAGCCGTCAGTATATGATGACGGGTTTTTAGCCCGTCAGCATTATTTGTCAGTGAATGCATGTTTCCATAATTCCATTGAAAGTGAGATTGGGGAATATTCTTGGTATGATCTAATAAATGGGGATGAATACTTGTTTATCTTAGAGCATCTCCAATGGAATAATGTTATAAATGAAAAAATTGTCACATGACATATAAATGATTATGTGGTACATTAAATGCTTGAAATTGTCAAGAGCAATGTCAATTAATGTCAATTTCTAGACATTACTCTTGACAATGTTTATAATTAATTTTAAATATATCATCCAATAATATTATTTCTCCCTCTCTTTATTTTTCTCTAAAAACAAAAATATAAATTATTATATATTTAATATTAACATTGATGTATTGGAGATTTTTTTTATAAAATGTCAATGTTATTTGTCACATAGGATCGATTAATACTATTGTATTAGAGATTCTCTAGTGTTTAAATTATAATTAAATGCAAATTTTATTGCATGAAAGTCGAAACACTCGTATTCTATAACAAATTTAACTAATTGTTTTTAATTAAAAGTAAACCATTAGTTTTTAAAAAGGGAAGTATATTCAAGTTCTTGAGATACAGCTAATTAATCCTATTAATGTAAATTTGTGATACTTTACAAATACGTGGCCACAGACAGCTACGTGGTTCTATGTTTTGAGTTGATTACACTGTTACGAATGGATGTCACGCTTATATAATTAAATTTCTAAATAAAAAACCTATATGAAAATTAAAAATAAAATAAAAATAAATTATATACATGAACAACTAATCAACTGGAGTCCTACGTGAATTTTATTAGGAGAAAAAAAAAACATCATTTGTAATAGGTAATTTATAATTTAAAAGATTTTTACAATAAAACAGAAATCTCAAATATAACTTATACTATATGTCTAATTTGGTTTTTGAGTTTTTTTAGTATTACACGGAACGTATGTCACGTTAATTATAATTAAACCTTCAAATTAAAAATCTATAATTTTGAAATTAAAATGATTATTTTTTTTATATACAAATGACAACTGAATCATCTGTACTGTTTTGTAAAGGAGAGAGAACATCCTTTTGTAATAGGGAATTTATAATTTAAAAGATTATTACAACAAAACAGAAATCCGAAATAAACAAACTTATACCTTGGGCCTGTTTGATTGAACTTATTGAAATTGCTTATAACTTATTCCATCACAATAATTTTTTTTATGTTACTTGGTAAGAACTAAGAATAAGCTCCTTTCGGTACGAAGGAAGAAATCTCGAACAAAAGGGTCGGAACTCGCTAAAGGACAGTTTATTTCTAGGGAATGGCAATCTCGGCCCGATCCGCCCTGCCCGTGCCGTTTGGGGGCGGCCCGCCCCGTGACCGTGGCGGGGCAGGGCGAGTACGGGTACTTCTCCGCGCCCCGCTGTACATTTTCTATTTTTAAATATATTTTATATATATGTTTTAATATTTTTTTTATATGAATTATTAAAAAATTTAAATTTAGTATTGTTTTTAATTAATTTTTCATCTTATATTTAATTTTTATAATAATATATGCGTTATTATATATTAAATTAATTTTAAATTTAATAAAAATAATAAAAAAATGAATATAACGGGTCGACCCGCCCGCCCGCCCGCGACCCGTGACGGGGCGACCCGACCCGTCGTGGGATGGACGGGGCGGGTCCGAGTCCTTTAGTACCCGGCCCATTGCCATCCCCTAGTTTATTCTGCCTAATAAGCTCCTGTTCAAAAAAATTACAAATCGTAGATTTTTCTAATAAGCTCCTACCTTTATTTGGTAATTTTTTTTTTTATCTTTTATATTTTAAAAAATATTTTATTTATAAACTAATATATTACTTTATATTTTACGAAAATATTTTTATTAGTCATAATTAAAGTTTTATTTATTATTATAATTATTCTTTTAATTATTTTTCAAGTATTTGTCTTTTTTTTTTTTGAAATATTCTTTTGGGAAGTCTTCATTAATTATTATAATTCTATTTCTTTTATTTTGTATATTTTTCTTTTTTTATGTATAATATTTTATAYTTTTTAATCATGTCTATATTGGTAAATTAATCTTCAATCAGCTACTTTAATTAACTAATTCTCCAAGCACTAATTGAAAATCAGTACCAGCTATCAACTATCAGTTATCAGCTAATAGCTATTAGTTATCAACTATCAACAATTTGAATCAGCTCAACCAATCGGGGCCTATATATATAATTTGGCTTTTGAATTCGTTGGGACTATTTGTACTAACATTTGTTGATATTATGAATTGTGAATCTTAATATTTAGAATTTTGAGTATTCAAAAATATATATATTTTTTTGTTTGTTCTCGAATTCAGAATCTTTCACTTTCTAATATACATGTTAAATCATATTTGAAAAGTGAATGATAATGTATTATTATATTGAATCTAATGTCAAACCATGTTTGAAAAGTGAATTATATTGTATTTAGTAGTATTTAATTATAAGTGTTAATAGAATATTATATAGATATTAGGTGTAAGAGATTATGGACTGAGTATATGATTCTTGAATTGTAGAAAAAATGAATATTCATTATATGAAACACCAATGTGGTATTCTGAACCCTACTTAGTATTACTAGTTTAACACTCATGTAATACACGAAATTTATTAAAATATAAATATAAAAATTATATAGTTTTATATATAAAATAAAAAACTCAAATGATGTATATTTAAACCGTGTCTTGTACATGTTTAATTTATCTATTAATTATTAATAATTTTATATTTTAATATTTAGACTAAATTCATTAATAATTTTATTTAAATAGTTAGGAAAATTCAAAATACGTCACATTCTCAACCCATGTCTGATCTCTATTAATTAATTAATTATTAAATTATTTTACACTTTAGTAAATTCGTTAATAACTATTAGTTATATACTTTGAAAAACTCAATAGATATCATACTTTCAACCCGTGTTGCATTGTATTGGTGTCTAGTTAATATTATTAATTATTCTTACAAAATTTATATTTTTATGTTTAGATTGAAATTCATTACTAAAATTTAGTTGCATACTTAGATTATTTCAGATAACTCATAATTTATTAATAAAAACATTGAATTAGATAAAATAATAAAATAAAAATATTGAATTCGGAAGATATAATAAAAGGAAAAGATGAAATTAGACAAAATACAACAACAACAAAAAAAATTAAATTAGATAGATATTAAATTTGAATAACACATAACTAATTGAAACATTAAAAAAATTTATTTATCAAACGAAATATACAAAATAATCATAGAAATTAATAAAAATATATTGCATTAATATAACGATATATGTAATGACACAAACTCAACATAAGAGATCTCATTCACATCCCTTTAGTATATATTCCAGAAATCTCTCTTCATTATTTGGCTTTTGAATTTAAGTTGAGTTTGTCTTCTACCACAAACGAATTGAATCTTGTTGCTTTGGCATTTTCTTAGGAGAAAACGATTTTTATTGACTTTTTTCCCTTCTTTTCTTCTTGTCTAAAAAACTTGTCTGCATGAAAAAGATAGGATCACTAGATTAATTATTGATGCCATATTAAATTACTCATATTAGTTTAGTTGGTGGTATATAATTTACATTATTGATGCCATATTAAATTACTCATGTTAGTTTAGTTGGTGGCCTATAATACTTTGGTAAATTATATACGTGCATCTAATATAGTGCACCTCATGTATTTTTAGTTTTAATGTGATATGTTATACAGTCATATATATATATATATATATATATATATATATATATATATATGATTATGTTCAAATGAGAATTACGTCATTATATGTTAATTTAGAAACCATTTATACCGTTGATTAAATAAGATCAATGGTTAATATTAAAAAGAAGTTTTGACTCTAATTTAAGTATAATAGGGATATTTTTGTCCATTTCAAATCTTTGCAATTAAGAAAGTTCCATAATTTATATTCCTTTTCTACAATAAGAATTAATCCATCTCCATTATAATCATTCTCACCAGATTGACGGGATAATTCAGAATTAATACATATTCCATTATTATCTACACTACAAAAAAGCAATTGTTTGAAAAAAAAAAGAAAAATCTTTTCGTTGCTTTTTCACTGTCTCGATCACTCATAAAGCACCGATATATATTAAAAAAAGCGTCAATTCTTCAGTTTTATGCTGCAGATTTTTCTTTTTTTTTTCGAAGGCTGCCAATTCATATACGTTGTTTTGTTGAAAGCACAATCCAATTCATTTACGTTTTCTGGGTATACTATATTGCGAGGGTACACGATAACCCAGATTTGCAATTTGGATCGATGATGCATCCCTCTCACCATCGGGGATGTCTCCATTAGTGGGGCTCCGATTGCAGTGGTTGTTGTTGAAATTCTCTTTTTATTTTCTCAGTCTAAAACTCATGGGCGTGGCGGTGTTGAAGGTTTCATGCCGAGGGTTTCAATTTTCAAAGTTGAGTTTGAATTTTCGTCAACGAAATTGGTGCTGCCACATCCAATTTCTCCGCTGCTTTGAGAATACTTTACACAGTGCTTTTTTGAACATTACACAGTGCTTCTGCAAGTATTTGTTGGTGCTTTCGTTCAAATGTAATTGTGTTAGTGATAGTGACGAGTGCTTCTAAGAAAATTGTTGGTACTTTTTTTTTTCAAATTATTGTTTTTTATTTACATTGGTAGTGCTTTTTATACTTTGGGACGATACTTTTCTCGGTAAGAATACTTTTATTTCAGACCAATAGTTAAATCAAATTAGTGATTGAATTAGAGGTGTATTTTCCTTGGATAAGAATACTTTTATATTAGGTCAAAAACTAAATTAAATTAGTATATTAGTGATTCAATAGTAAAAACATTGTTAGTGTAGTAAAAAAATACTGCAACTACGTCAGAAAAAGCACTCTTATTGTATTACTGGTTCAACAGAAAAAATATTATTAGTGTAGTAAAAAAGCACTGCAATTATATAAAAAAAGCAGTCTTAATATATTAAGAAAATCAATCTTATTATATTATATATTATTAATACATGAGTAATTTGCTTAAGAACATCATTAGTTTATTTCTAATCTCGTTTTTAAGTAAATTAATAATTTTTATGGTAAATCCTTGTTTCTTTTTAAAAGAAAAGGAAAAATAAAATACAATTTTTTTTCCTTTTAAAAGAAAAGAAAACATAATATACAATTGGCAATTAGTCTAATTTGCCCCTCTCAATTAATAAACCAGCGTTTGGATTTCATATTTCCCATTTTTAAACACAAATTCTGAATTAAATATAACCCTTGGATTAAATGAATCTATGGTGTAGATGAGTCCCTAGGTTTCACATATAATGACGGGTTTTCCTTTGAACTCAACCCTATAAATAAATAAATAAATATATATATATATATATATATATATATATATATATATATAAAATTTTAACAGATATTCTTATATAACAATGTATATTTATTTATTATTTAACGTATTTATATATTCACTAGTTTTGAGACTCGCGTGTTATGTGGATTTTGAGAAATAAATTATCAGTTTTATAAATGTTTGTTCATTGATAAAAATGATATCGTTCTCGTGGCACAAAATAATTTCCAACCAGTCTTTACTATCTTGATATTCGACATAAAACTGACTCGTTAGTTACAAGAAAATTATAAAATGATACATTTTAAAGCTTTTCGATAGTTACAAAAAAAAAAAATGTAGAAGTACGAGCAATTTAAAAAGTGTATAAATGTCGCTTTCTCAACTTGTACCGTAACATACTGGTGCCCAACACACACATATATATTAAAAATTATAATACTAATTATTAGTGATATTAAATCATAATATTAAAGTGTTTCCAACTAGTATAATTATCATTTGAATATATCATGCCAGTTGCCTACTATTGAACACGAGATCAATGTGAGGATCACTTGCAAAATGAGTTATTATTATTATTTTTACATATTTAGATTACATTTATTAGTAATTTCTAATTAAATATTAAGATTATATTAAAAAAAATTTAAATTATAAATTTAGGTAATTTATACATATTATTTGAAACTTTAAAAACGATTCTTATTGGATTTTTTTACAAATTGTCCACTATAAAACATATAAAACAAATCAAAAAAGTTATAAATAATTTAAAATAAATAAAAAATATATTAATAAGCTCTTACTAGTATTTATAAAAAACAATAATTAAAATTAAATATTATAAAATACCATTGAAAATATATTATTCAGATAAATAAAATATATAAACTTATAATTAAATTACAAGCATTTATTCAATAAATCTGAAAATTTAAATATTATCAAATATATAAAATATATAAAATAAATCTTACAAATTTATAAAATTAGTGGAAAAAAAATATTGAAAACTTCTAAAGAATTATTTAAACATAAAATAGAAAACCAAAACACTAAAAAACCCATAAGTAATTACAAAATTGCATATGTTAAACACAAAAGTTTATAACTATTTTGAAGTTAATAAAAACTTATTATTATTTTAATATAATTTAAAGTAATTTGAGATTTATATAGTTATATATATTAATTAATTATGCACAATTAAACCTTTATTATTATATAGTTATTTGACTTACTTTATAATTTCTTAACGGTTTATATTATTATTGTTATAAAACTGGATTTATTCTAATTAAATGGTGCAGCAAAAATTCGTTGTAACGAATTGTATAAGATTAATCTACGTGTCGTGTAGATAATCGTAGCATTTTGAATTTCTCAAATACATTTATTGGTGAGTGAGAAATGATGCTTGAAAGTTGAACGGTTTGCTTTCATGCTTTATCGATTATCCCACATTGAATGTTAGTCAATCTGGAAGGGAGTTTAAAAATGATTACATTTCTTTAATGTACATCAAGTGGGCCAGAGAGTGTTGTGGGTTTTGTGTAAACAAAGCTCACGCGGGCTCTTGGACTTGGGTTCGCCAGTCCGCCTTCGGCGAAGTCGATGGCGGAGTCGAGCCCGAGCCCGAGCCCGGTCCCGGACCTCGGACCTCGGTCCTGGGCTCTGGGCCTAGGACTTGGACTTGGACTTGGGATTTGGGACTTGGGTCTTTACGAATTCAAACATGCTTTGCATGTGCACGCTGAACCCGTCCATGTTCATGTTGGCTACACCTGACTGTTTGAATGGCTTAATGACGCCTTTAAGGACGTCATTAAGCAGGCTGTAACCTTCCCCGCTGGAACCCCTATAAAAAAGGGTGAGGAGCTCCAATATTTCCATACACGAGAAGTATCTGAAGCACCTGAAATACATACGAACACCTGAAATCATACTGTTTACATTTCATTCTGCATATTATTTTATTTACGTAGTTCAGTCCTAATTCCTCCAGTTCGCCGGAGCTTTGGTTTCTAACGGTGCGGTTAAACCAAAGACGTAGTCGTTTCATCTTTGGGATCGATTTGCCAAAACCGAAGAAGCACTACCGGGGCAAATTCATTTTGCGAAGAGAGTGTCTAACTCGACTCGACTTTCAATCGTTTTCTGTTCTTTTCTTCTTTTTCCAGTTTAGTGATTATTTTACTATTCCCTGTTTGTGCTCGTTTCTTTGTAAACGTAGTTTATTTTCCAACAATCGCAAAACAAATTTTTGTTTGTAATTTTTAATTTTCTGTAATTTGTAATCACTACTGGGAAGATGTCAACCTCCAGCACTCCGACAACCTTGTCTATTCCGGCTATCACCTCCACTACTTCTGCGACGACCACTGCCCCCGCAGTCACGATCACTTCAACAATTGGCGTGTCTTCGCCAAACATGAACACTACTCAAGCTGAGTTCAAAATATTTTTATTTTTATTAAATTGTTATATAAACTTAAATAATATTTTATTATATAATTTTTCTATTTCAAAATGTTCTTTTTATTTAATATTATATTATAATATTTTATATTTTATCTACAAAAGTTCAAAATTAATTTTATGGACCAACAACTCAGATTTTATAATATCATTTTTAATTTTTTAGTATTTCTTATTTTATATTATTTTAATATATTTCATATTTTTTTAAGATATATGAAATAATTATTTAGAATCTAATTACACATTACTACATTTTCATAGAATAATAATATTATAGAATAATTATTTTATTATTCTTTTTATATTTATTTAAATCACTTTATAATATTTTTAATGATTTATATTATTATTTTTTGATATTTTTAATTTTTTAATTTTAAAAATTGATTAAATAATTATATGATTTTATGAAATGTTTTATTATATAATTTTTCTGATTTCAAGGTTTAAGTTTATTTAGTATTTTGTCTACTAAAATTCTCAATTAATTTCGTGGCCCGAAAACTCACATTTTAAATATTTTTTTTATTATTCTTTTACTTTTAAATTTATGAAATAACTATTTAGATGTTAAATATTACTTTATTATATTTTTATCTAATTTAAAAGTATTTTGAGATTTATTTTATAGTATTGTATAATATTTATATTATATTTTTGTTTTTTCAATATATTAAGTAATTACTCATGATTAAATACCTATATTCTATACTTAACTTAATTTATAGTTTTTAAAGACTACATTATTAAAAAATACTAATATATGATATTTTTTAGTTTATTATTTAAAATTAATTATATGAATTTAAATAATATTTTCTTCTTGATTTCAAGTTTTGAAATTTATTCAGGATTGTATTATAAAATTTCATGTCTGTCTAAAATGTTCTCATTAGTACCATAACTCAAAATCTCTTCGCTTTAGCACCTTTTTTTAATTTGTTAATTTTTCTATTATTAATATTTTTTTCTCTTATTCAGATCTAAGTTAATCACACTCTATTATCTTTTTTCTTATCTTTTTTAAAAGTATTTTGAGATTTATTTTATAGTATTTATATTATATTTTTTTTATTTTTAAATATAGCAAGTAATTATTCATGGTTAAATATTTGTATACTTGCTTTATAATTCTTCAACGGCTTCTATTATTATTTAGTAATATTTTTAAAGTTTTTTATTTTTCAAATCTATTAGATAATTTTATAAATATAAATAATAGTTTATTATATTTCTTTTATGATTTAAATATTTGAGATTTATTTAGTATTATATTATAACACATTATATATTAATTTTATTTTTTAAATTTATTAAATAGTTATTTATAATTTATTTTTGTATTTATGTGAACATTATGAGAAGCATTAACTTTTGTATTAAGGTTAAAAATGAATTCATAGCAAGTTATGTAGGGTAAAAAGAAGAATAAAATTTATTTCAGAATATAATTTTTTTGTTTATAAAATATAATATCAAGACAATGTGGTGGAGTGGTTGTTGGTTAAATACATAAAGTAAAAGAACATAAACACTAAGTCTTTAAGAAATATGTTCTTATTATTGATAGATGTTTTAGGACACATTAGTTGTCATGTAAGCTTCGAACTTAGGTAAGAAATGACACGTGTTAATTGGCCGTTTGTAGAAGAGTTTTCTAACCTCAAGGTTGTTCGAACAAAGAAGTTTTATAGGTATGGAATGCGTTAGATTTCGACACGTTAGAAATGGAGAGAGATAAACGCGACACGTGTCAAACGAAGAAACCATTAGCAGACAAACAGAACCTCGACAAACTTAGTATGTTTATATATAATATATATCTACTTAGCTGAATTAATTTACATGCTAAAATTGTACATTTATTTGTTGATTGATTTAGCTATCAATAACGAAGTGAATTTTACCGTGATGCAAATATAACGACTGTAATACGTTTGCACCAGGTATTCTAATAAAGTAACACGCCTTTCGAAATTGTAATGTTTATCATATTAAGAAACTAACATATTGTGTGTTGAAAAGTGAAAACCTATACTTCGACAATTATTATTTGGACAAAGTCTACCAAAAAGGAATATTCCGAAACTTATTTTCTGCACATGTATGAATGAATTGGAGACAGTAAAATCATCTTTCAACTATACTGGAGTAAATATAATAATAAAAGAATCTCAATGGTGGATGAGGATCGTAAAAATAATTGAGTAAAGAAATAGAGAAAAGATTAATTATTAAAAAATTATGAGTATATAAAGAAATCTATCAAATTGACAATATTTATCACATGGTTTATATCTAGATTGGTGTGTTATGCGATGTCTATTTTTCTTCCACACGAGATTATTGACTTATATAAGATCATCCTTATATTATAAGATCACTTTTTAGCATATTCATTTATCTTAATACACCTGTTGTTGTCTGACCCACTCTAAACTCTAACTATATATATATATATATATATAAAAATCAACGATTAATCATTCCCAACCCCCCATTCCCTCCGCTTCTCTCTTTCACGCACTCATATCGAAATAAGTCACCAATCGTTGCTGTCGGCCACCATCTTCCGACGCCCCACCTGCCCGCCCAATACACGTGGCAATAACTCTACTCTTAATCCTATCTCACACGTGCACAAGAACACACTAAAACCAGGAGTTGAGACGAAAAAATCTCTCAAACCTCACCGTTTGAGAATCTTCCAAATCTCCACCAGTGAATAAAAAATCAAAGACGGTGCTCTAGATTCTTACACAAATCAAAAATTTCTAGTTGTTAATTATGTTGAACAACAAACTCGAAGCTATATTCATCGTGTGTCACCGCCAATCCGTCATTCAAGGTGCGCCGTTTCAATTTGTCTTTACTAATTCGGGGATCATCTCCAACATGTTGTTGATTGAGTACTTCGAATTTTTAGTTATACGCTTTTGTTTATCGAATGGGGAAAAGACCTGATTCAAGTTCTAATCTTCTAGTTTTTTTTTAATTCAAACTTATGTTCGTCATTTTAATTCTTCTTTGATGCATATGATGACCGTAGATACTTCAAAAATTGGAGAATAATTCAATCGATGTTGTTTCCAGTCTATATAATGTTCAAGAAAAATGGGGTTGTTTGTTTCAGTTTGCTTGTTTTTCTTTTTGCTCTGTAGATGTTATTTAGAAAGGCTTCCTGGTTCACTTGTCCAACTACAACTAATCCTATCAATTGGACTTGTGTTTCTTAATTTTTTAGGTTACTCTGCAGATAAATAAAAGGCAATGGCAGGAGGTCCAGTTTGCAGTATGGATGACCCTTTTCTAATAAGTTAATGGCAGGCAAAGCTACTCCCATTTTTGGGGTTTCAAGACTTGAGTGCATGGGAAAAATGACCCGTGAGCCTTTTTTGTGTCAATTTAGAAGCTTCAAATTGCTATATCGGTACACAGAAGGAGTCAAATGCCGACTTTTCACCACCACTTTATTTGGATCAGTTGTGCAGTGGTTTGTTGGATTGTGTGTGGGATTGACTCACAATTTCATCGAGTTGATTCACAATTAAGGACACTTTTGACTTTCAATAGGGAGGTTTGAAGAAGCTGGAGTCATCTTTGATGTTCGGGAAGAAAATGGTAGTTGAGGTTGGTTAAGGTTTGACGCAACATCCTAATCCGCCCTTGGAGTTGGTACAGTCCGGGAGCTATGAGCTCAACCCTAGTATATCTTACACAAAGCTGATCATTGATGCCAAGGCCCGGACTTCGGAAATCGACATGAATTTTATACCTAAAATTGTTGTTTTTGTTACGCCTCATGCTAAAGAAGACAGTCGGTCAGGGCTACAATTAATAGGGAAATGTTGGCTGAATCGAACTTTTTAACACTTACTTTTTATTAAAATAGAAAGCCCGCCCGCAAGAAAATGGAGCGGTTGTAAGTGACAAGTTGACACAAGTCGAATCTCTCGAGGAAGACTAATCAAAAGTAAATTTTTGTGTTTGGTTTACGAATAAGAAAACAACAAAAAGATATTCTCGACATGCGATCAAGTTTTTGTTTGAGAAATTGTAATAACTAAGACGATGATTTAAACGACGAGCAGTGAAATCAAAAACTTTGAAAAGATTAATAAAACGGGGTGTAGGGCTCTAAAATCGTCTCCACGATCAATTGACATTTTATTGAAAACTTAATCTACGAGCAGGGGTTGTCAATCCCAAATTGTAGATTAAACACCCGACAATCCCAATTGATGGTTTTAAATGATTCTAGGCACTAGACCCATGAACTTTAACCAACAAAATCATCAACAAGTTCAATAATTTAGCATAAAACACACATGAACATTCGAGCAAATATAACGAGCTTGAAGAAAGTAAGATGAACATTAACAATGGAGAAAGCAACAATAACTATTATCTAATGAATTTCTCAGTATCAAACATCTATTATTACAAAAAAATGCAATAAAAGTAACTAACAACACAAGAGCATCATAATCTAACAAGAAACACATAATCAAAGGAAACATGAACTGGAATAATCGAAGAAAAACTGAAAGTTTACTTGAAAATAATGGAAAGTTTCATCGTTCAAACGAGGAAATGTATAAATCAAAACTAATCTACATCCAACATTCAAGCAATGTGTGACATCTATATTCGACTAAAACCTAAGAATTGGAATTCGAATGAAGAAAGCAAATAGAAATGAAGAAAGAATCAAGAACACTCTTGAGTTGTCAAACCCTAAGAGGTTCAAAAATTGGTTCTCGTCGCAGTCTATTCGTGGTCTGGTCTCCAGCTGAAGCGAGACGTCGTTTAAATAGTGTCGGACGAGGAGGGCGTCTGATTGGCATGCATTTGTCTTATTTTTTGTATATATTTAGGTAGTATTTTAGTTAGATTTGCGATTAATTTCGGTATAGGTTGGAAAGATTGAGCATATTTTCATATTTATGTATCTCCGACTTATTTTACCGTGTTTTGATCGTAATTGTTGTAATTGGGTGATTATTCTCATTCTTTTCCCCATACAACTAAAGTAGTCGAGGAAGCTCAGGACTTAAAAGATGAAGCTTGCAAATCATTACGAGAACCGAGAGACGAGAACGAGCGAATCAACAAAAAAGTAGCGCAGGAAGCAACCGTTGATCGATGCCCGCGTTGATGCCTATGAGCTACCGGCGTCGATCGAACACCTTATGGATGACCCGTCAACGAACTCTCTGTTGTAATCCTCGATGCCCTGTCCGTCGATGTACTTGGATGATGAACTCTCTATTGTCATGGTCGATGCCCCCATCGATCGACGCCGACTCAGAAAATGTTATTTTTGGAAGGAAATTCTTATTCTAATTTTTGGGAACTTGTATATATCCTTCCATACTTCAACACAAATCAGTTTTGGACACTCCTAGGGTTCCAAGTCTTAGAAAGAGCCCAATTCCTTCCTCCATCACATAGATTCAAGATCAAGATTGAAGATTGAAGATCACAAGTTCTTAAGCTCCATTCTTTCGTTTTATGATTTGCTCTTCGCTTGAGATTAACTTCCTTTCTACGGAATATCTGGAGATTTACTGCTATTCTAGATAATAATAAGTACTCTAAACTCTTTAATTACTTTCTAGATTAGTTGTTAGTTAATTCTAAATTCTTGATAATTTGTTCTTCTTTGCGGATTTTGAACTTTGGATTTATTAGATAATATAGTTCGTAATCTTTTCTTTTTCAATTTCGTCTCGTTAACTTATGTTTGGTGATTATAGTAGTAATTTCGTTCATGATCTTTAATTGTTCTTCTATTTCTAAAACCCTACTTTATAGTTTTTAGATCATTTAGCTTTTAAAATCTACCTTTCTTTATTAGTATAGATTAATTGGTTTAATTAATTAATTTCTAATAATTGTTCTTGTTTCTCAATTCATATCTTATTAAATCAAAAACTTCAATTATACTTGTTCTTGTGTGATATTGTGACTAAACAAGCATCTAAAATTCTGATTGTTAGTTCCTCGAGAGATTCGACTCGAGTCAACTTACCAACTTACATGTGATCTCGTACTCTTGCGAGCGAACTTTTAAGCTTGACAAACTTATTTTTAAAAGTAGGTACGGAAAGTTCGATTTAAGATTTTGGCACCATTGTCGGGAAGCCAACAAAGGTTTTGAAGATGTTTCTTCGTATTACTTTTTGCTTATCCGCCTATTTGTATAATTGAACTTGGGTCAAGTTTCTGCCATTCGATACGTTGATTTGTTGTTGAGTGCATGCAGAGTAGACAATCACTTCAAACAAAGCTTGCACCGTTAATTGACAACATTCATCAATCCAATCGAGCAAGGCCCAAGCCTATTTCCCTTCCTACATTCGACGAGATTCCAACAGCAATGTCGAGACACGGGAAATCTGTTCATTCTGACAACGCTGGTGTTGTACGATCCAGAACAGACCAGCACAGTAATATGCGATATTACGGTAGTGAGCCACTTCATGTTAGGAGTCCAGAACATTCCAGAACTTATTTGGCAGACCGACAGTTGAGCATGGAGAACCAAGGTTGGGATGACAGAGATAGAGAGAGGGATGATCGTCGTGACAAACGTGATGAAAGTTACAACATATTCCCCCCCAGAAATAGACGTTTGGAAGAATGGTTAAATGTAGAGAACCACCGTTATGAAAGGAATAATTTTGATGAGAGGTATGTGCACGAAGAAAATTATGAGAGATCTCATGACAGAGACAGAATTCTGCGACACGTACGAGAGCCTCGTCAGTGTTATTTGGCATGCCTAGAGGTTGGATCTTACAATTCTGCTACCGTGTTGGGATGGGCTGCCATAAAATTTGAGTTAAAACCGAACGACGCTAATAAGCTTCCGACTTTTCATGGTCATGCTCAGGAAGAACCGTTGGACTTTATACGAGAATTTTATTCCATAATTAGTGAAATTCCGCCCATGGAACTTAGTCGTGAAGAGTTTCAAATGAGATGTTTCCAGAGCAGCCTGAAAAACAAAGTTAAGTCTTGGATCTCTCTTTAGAGACGAGATCACTGACAATGGGAAATGGTTTATGAGAAATTCGTGAACCAGTTTTATTCAGCACAAACAACTGGGTTGTCACAGGTATGCAAGAGTCAAGTTGAGACAACGTCCGGAGGTGATTTTGGGGATTTGACTGTGCCAAAAGCCAAAGGGGTGTTAGAGAAGATGAGCGAAAAATCCAGGCAAACAAATTCTCGGCCTCAGAAACTTAAGGTCAATGAAATCTCTGTAACTCAAAGGGAAGACTACAAGAGGTTTGAGGAAATATCCAAAGAGATGGCAGCCCTGGAAGCCGAGCTAGCGAGTCAGGCTTCTTCGAAAAAGGCCATTGAAGTATGTGGTTGTTGCGGAGCACCAGGACATTTGACGAATGAATGCCAGGTGACGTTTGAGGAAGAGCCACAGGAGGAAGTTAATGCCATTCAAAATTATCACAACCAACCTCCTAATTCCGGGCAGAAATTTACAAAGGACTATAACCCATACTCGAACACGTACAATCCAGGGTGGCGTGATCACCCGAGTTTCAAGTTTGGTCCTGGAAACCCAAATCATGTGCCGATGCCTCCGCAAACCGACCCACAATACCTGCCAGCACTCCCACCTAGAAAATATCCTATGAAGGGGCAAGGACCTACTCTAGTTAAACCAGATGATCAGTTGTTGGTGTGGCAGCAAAATCAAGTAGCTGAGACCATTCGTAATCGAGACAGACCTGTGCAATTGACTGTGCAGGTATATGACCTCTCTAAGACTGTGAAGAATATGGAGATGATGACTGTGCAGGTAAACGACCTTTCTAAGAATATGAAGAATATGGAGACGATGATGGGTTAAATGATGACTTCTATGGCAAAACTGTTGAACGAGAATGACAAACTTCCAAGTCAGCCAAAGCAGGCCTTAGCTGTTCATGTCCTTCGAAATGGAAGTAAGATTGATAATGGTATAGTCGAGCAAGAGGAGGAGAAAGAAGAGGTGGTCACTGTCCCGGCGCCAGTCCCACAGAAGTCAGGCGTAACCAAACCGGTGGACCAGATACATAAGTCACCAAATCTCTATATACCAGGGTCTATTACGGGGACAATTCCGAACCAAGCCTCTAATCAAATGCCAATTGACGATCCCAGTCACTCCTCGAAGTCGCAGCTAGCGCAGAAAATGACCACGATTTGCGATCCAGTCCCTTTCTAAGTCGCCTACGTCTGACCAAAGAAAATAAAAAATTCATGGATCTTTATAATTTGCTGAAGAATGTAAACCTCCTCTTTTGGATGTGATTAAGACGACGCCAACATATGTGAAGTTTTTCAAGGAGCTTGCTTCGAGAGATAGGTGTTTGGCGGCAAAACAGCTAGTGGAGTTGACAAAAGAGGTTAGTGCAATTTGCAAGAAGCCGTTGCCTCCGAAGGAAAAAGATCCTGGGAGTTTTTGCATCACTATTTATCTCGGGAATGGGCAGACAATGCGAGGAATGCTTGATCTTTGCGCCGACATTAATTTGATGACATACTCTCTCTATAGGGAATTTGAAATTGAAAACATGAAACCGACCACCATGCGACTCCAATTGGTGGACCAAACAATCAGGTACCCTTTAGGTATTGTTGAAGATGATTTGGTACAAATTGGCGAGTTAGTAGTTCCGGTTGATTTTGTTATTTTGGATGTTGGTGAGGTGACAAATGAAATCAAGGAACATACTCTTTTGTTTGGTCGTCTGTTTATGTCCACTTCTCATGCATTGATAGATGTGAATAAAGGCAGGATGTCAGTTTTTGGCGAATCACTAACATTTTCACTAAGGATATCTATAATACTCCATCGTTCATGCGAGATGAGTGATCGTTTATTGATCCAATTTCATCTTGCGTCCATGAGCTTAAAGGTATAACTTTCTAGATGAGTCAGACGTTGGGGATGATGAGGAATTTTTGATTGGGGAGGAGGTAGCTGAATTACTTGGGATTGATTTTTGTGAAATTGAAGCTGACCTTGAAGAAATTGATCTTGAATTGTGCGAGATGTCTAAAAGTGGAGTTGAAACCACTACCTAGTCATTTGAAGTACGTTTTCCTCGAGCCCAACGAAACAAAACTCGTCATCATATTTTTCAGCGTTGACAGAAGATGAGGAAAAGGAGCTGATATTGGTGTTCATTAAGTATAAAAAGGCTATAGGATGGAGCATCAGCGACATCAAAGGGATAAGTCCCATTACTTGCATGCACCGAATCGAGCTCGAACCTGATGCGAGTCCGTTAAGAGACGGCCAAAGAAGATTGACTTCTACACTTTATTAGGTAGTCAGGAAGGAGATTTTGAAGTTAGTAGATGAGGGGATTATCTTTCCTATCGCCGACAGCAAATGGATGAGTCCAGTTCATGTGGTGTCGAAGAAGGGTGGCATCACCATAATCGAAAATGAGAAAGTCGAGATAGTCCCGACATGACTTACGACTAGGTGGCGCATATGTATTGATTACAAAAAGCTTAATGCGACCACCAAAAAATATCACTTTCCATTGCCGTTTATTGACCAACCCCTTGATAATCTTGCTGGAATTGGGTTTTATTGCTTCTTGGATGGCTTTTCAGGCTATTATAAAGTGGCTATCGCCCCGGAGGACCAGAGCAAGATGATGTTTATGTGCCCCTATTTCACCCGAAAATTTTTCCACCAAGAGAGCCTGCACCTTCACCTGTGAATTTCCCGACCTGCTTTTAACAAAAACACGTTATAAAGGACCACCGGGGGTCTTCCGGTGGAAACCTCTTCGATGCTTAAGTCAGTAAGCATTTTAATCGGAATAATATAAAACACGAGAAAAATGCTGAGAAAATCATATCTTTCTCAGCCTTGGGGCTGAGATATTTATATTTTTTGCCCAGTGGGGGCCCCTTCCGGGATCGCGGAAATAGAAAACCCGCGAATCTTGGGCCGTTACATGGGCCGACCTGACCTGAAAGCTTCCTTCCAGAAAACAGGTCAACTCTGTCCTCAGGTTTTCCTCAATCCCTGAACTGACCTCTCAAACCCTTATCCAAGGTTCTCGAATGAGATCAGGACAAGTCTCTGCCAGACTACAGTTTCCAGTCTTACCGTCCTTTCGGCCAGGACCACTTAGTTCAGCTCATCCCAACCATGTCCTGTCCAGGTCATGCAGGAATTAACCATCACTTTTAAATCGAACAAGACAAATTACCAAAGAAGAAAGACTCATACATCTTTCAAGAGCTAAGAGTTTGTCTAACTAAAAGAGGTAAAAAGCTTGAAAAGAGCATTAATGGAGTTTTTGAAAGAACATGAACAAACTAAATTCTAGAAATTAGAAATTGAAGAACAAAGCAAAGAACAACAACACAAACTAAATCTAAAAACCAACAATGCTCAATAACAACAATCAACAATAACAACTAATCAATAACAATACATAAAAGTAAAGGGAAAGAAAACTACCAATTTCATTCCAACAAAAGCTTCAAGTCTTCAACTACAAACTCCACAAATGAAGGAGGTGTCACTCACTCCCACACTTGCCAAGAACAACTAAACCTAACTAGACTAACTACTTAAACTAAACTAAACTACACTAAACTAGGGATTAAATAGCTAGGGTTCTTGAAAAGCATATGTAAAGGCTTGGAGGAAATGGAGCAAGCCCCAAACTCCACCAAGGAGGGGTTGGATAAGGTTGGAGAAGGTTGGGCTTATTTATACAAAAACGCAGGGGTAAAAATGTCAAAAAGTGATAAAATCCTGAGCTGGACTGCGTCTCAGTCGATCGACTGGCAGTCAATCGACTAGGGTTCAGTCGATCGACTGCTTTCAATATTGTTGATTGTTGTAAATATATATTATTTAAATTTTAATATTGTTGTAAAACTAGAGAAAAGAGAAAGGAGAGTGAGAGAATGAGAGAAGAGAATGATCATAAGGTGTCCTTTATTATGAGGACTAGAATCCATTTTATAGGTACAAGATTAGGGTTTAGGGGTAGGAAGGTCATTCACATAATATACAATTATTACAATTATTAATTACAACACTCCCCTTTGAATGACTTTAAAAATGCTGCCTCGTTAAAACCTTGCCAGGAAAACCCAATGGGACAAAATCTGGTCGAAGGAAAAAGAGTACAACCCTACTCCCCTTGAAAATCAAGATCTTTGAGTCGATCCATGCCAATCTTGTGTACCAATATTCTAAACGATGATGTTGCTTTCGTGAATAAGTCCGCCAAATTGTCATATGAGCGAATTTGCTGGATATCGATATCGCCATTCTTTTGGAAATCTTGTGTGTAGAAGTTCGAGAGATATATATCTTGTCTTGTCACCTTTTATGTAGTCAAATATGAGTTGTGTCATATACGAAATATTTCTTTTCACACTTATAGTGTTGCTGTCTCATTAAAACCTTGTCAGAAAAACCCTGTGGGACAAAAAAACTGATCGAAGGAAAAAGAATACAGTTGCTCCCCATGACTTCAATTGGTAGTAGTTCTCGAGTTTATCATTTGTCTGTTTTCAAACTTTGAAATATAATATTATGCAAAGAATGTGCCTCATCAAAACCTTCCAAGGAAAAACCCGATGGGAAAAATCCGAGAGAAGGAAAAATAGTACATTATTCCTTGAATATGATCATAATGTTGCCTCATTAAAAATCTTACTGGGATAATCCGACAAAACCTCAGTTAAGGGAAAAAGAGCTCAATGCATATTTCATCATATTAATGACAATGTTATAAATATGCATCAAGCATATCAAAATCCTTTCGGGATTCCATTTTATTCATGATATTGTTCTATATTGTCGGTTGAATGAAACTTCATGTTTCAATATCATCCACCACATAAAATAATGCTCTTGAAGTATAAATCTTTATTTGTATATTATTGACAAAATACTTCATATGAATGAACTTCTAGTCAAACATATAGCAATCGATAAGACTGCATATTCAATCTTGGCCAAACAATTATGTCAATAACTTTTAATTAATTCAAAGACACCCTACTCGCTATCATTAAGCTCATGAGTATAAATATAGTCGACTAGTTTTTTTATTGATTCTATTTGATCCAATTATATAGACATAACTTATCGAGATATCTTTGTTCTAAAATTATCATCAGGTACCTGAACCTCTTCAGGGGTTTATAATTTGTTATGTCTGTTTACTCTACTGGAGTATAACGTTCAGTGAGAAAACCATCACAAATAATTGCTCCATATAAAGGATATATATTAGAATCAATTATTACCATGCTTCAGGCATGATATCTTAATCCTCTTGTAGGATTTTATATAACTTTCAAGTTTTAGTCTTTAAACTTGAAAACCATTGATAACCTTATAGTCAGTAATCYAAAATGCAAATTCTCGTTACAAACTTCAGGTTTGTTTTAGACTTTACGAGGATTATATTTATGCATTCCATATTTTTTGGTTACCATGACATATACATTTCATATGTTTTGTTACCATAACATATGTCTATCCCTCCCCTAATGCAGAGAATATACAATTGCTAACAAATTATGAGAAAAATATATATTTATTTGATATGTTCTCAGCATTCGCTATCCATCATGACATGTGGTGGGGCGATTACAAATATCGCACTTGTTTAAGTTTTGATGGAGGCTTCTGACTGTAAGCCATAGACAGGGGTTTCACATATATTTTCATATTTGGATTACTTGTGAAATGTTCTTTTCACATAATTACAAAAATTATTCTCATCAAATGATATAACAAATATCATAAGGCATATCAATTGCTTTTGCCAATCATAGTCAATAAAATAAATCATCAACAAATTTTGCAAATAAAATTACTAGCAAAGGATAAGTGTATTTATTAGATACATAAGGTACTTTGCTCTCATATCCAATAGAACAATTATTCTCATAAACTTCTGGTTATGAGATAATAACACATGCAATCTTCTAGTGGATCTAAATATCTAGAAGTCAACATGGAGGGTGAATGGGCCCAAAAGATCTCACCCCATAATAAAATATGAATATTATTGGAACTTAATTCCAATTAAACTAGTAATAATTTAATGGTTAATTTTGTTGAGAACATGTAGCATTAAAAATAAATAGAAGAGTCTTCATACTCTTCATAAATTAATAAACTGGGATGGTCATACCAGTCATGCCAAATCATGATAATATTGAACTTCGGGTTCAAAATGAAAAAGTAATTTCTAACTCCTTTAGAGCTTTTATTGAACTTTCAGGTCAATATAGAAATATTTGAGTTAGTACTAGTTTATAGTACAAATTAATTCGACAATAAATTATCTCAAATTCTTATGGATATTTCAAGTAAAAATCAAACTTCTGGTTGATTTATATTCCAAATTATATCACCATGAGTTTGTAACTCAAGTGGTATCACTAACACTTTATAATGGTGTTGAAAAGGGTTCAAACCTTGGACCTCTCATATTTTTTTTTTGAGGTTTATCTTTACTTTCTAACCACTTTGCCCAACTAATTAAAATAATATTCTAAATCATATCAAAACAATTACAAAAACTTTACGTGTAATATTATTGAGATTTGTACTACTACAAGAATACAACCAATTTAAAGTTTTGAAATTTATAAGAATCCATAACATATAAATAATACTTATGGTATATATTTTTCAAAAAATGATAAGTTTTATATAAGAAATATGCTTTTCGGGTCATTATCAAGTAGTAATGATTGATTTGATGTGTTACTCCTTCGTGAGTTTACTTGGTTTTTAATATTGCATACGACAAAGTGTCATCTTTCAAAAGTAAGAAATATCCAATTGAATATTTGACATAAATAGCACTGCTTCAGGAGTAATATATTAATATTCTTCAAGAATATTAAATTTGCAAATAAATATATAAATGATATCCTGGGGAATATAATGTTCGTAAGAAATATTATTATTAGTTGTGCTACTTCAGGAACAACAACTTCATCACAATGTAAATAATACAACAACGACATGTAAATAATGCTTTTAATAATTCAATAAGACATATGATAATAATGTTTCTTCAATAGCATTGTTAATATTCTTCTGGAATACTATATATTATTTTTCATCAGAAAAATACGAATTATATATCTTATAATATTTTTTATGAACATATCATACTCAACTGAGAAATTACAATATACCATCACATTGTTTCACAAACCATGATTTATATTTTAATAATTTTCAAGATTATTAAGAATTGTGAAATCGTATTTCGCAAAAATACTACGATAAATATGAGTTGAAAATAAATCTCATACAGTGTGCAAATATTCATGAATACATGTTTTATCAAGAAAAGAAAAACACAACTTGTTATTTCAGATCTCTCATGCTTGCATATAAATTGTGTCATTTAACTAATTGACAATAACAAAATTTGAGCCAAACAAATACTCTAAATTCATATTAATAAGTAGATCCCATTAGAATCATATTAACTATAATATTTGGGATGCGTCTCCTCTTAACCAAAATCATATCATGAGAAGTATTCTAATTACCACATAATGCACATTAACAGCTATGCAATGTATTCCAATAAAAATAGAGGTAAAATTTTTAAGTCTCAAAATAAAAATGCATAAAATACATAGATTATGCTTCATGCTTGCCCGTGATTATCAATTCAACATGATAAAGCTTCTAATGTCATGAATGTAAATACATGATAAAGCATCAAGAGAATTATCTAATTGTATCCACCTTTTTAAAAAAAAAATAAAAGATACAATCCATTAAAAAAT
This sequence comes from Phtheirospermum japonicum, assembly GCA_014905375.1. Taxonomy (NCBI): domain Eukaryota; kingdom Viridiplantae; phylum Streptophyta; class Magnoliopsida; order Lamiales; family Orobanchaceae; genus Phtheirospermum; species Phtheirospermum japonicum. The sequence continues at coordinate 1,171,790 of BMAC01000153.1, forward strand.
CTCTAAGAACAATAAGAAAAATCATAGTTGAAACACATAAATTTGGATTAACATCTATAAAAAGAGAAAGTATGTAGCTTAATTGGATAGTCTTTTCGTGAAAAATATGTGCCGGTGGCTAGATCCTCAAAATTGTTTGATGARATTGTGGACAAGCTCTCCTTAATTGGATAGTCTTTTCGTGAAAAATATGTGCCGGTGGCTAGATCCTCAAAACTGTTTGATGAAACTGTGGACAAGCTCTCCTTCATCAAGTGCCCGAAAGAAAATAAAGGTAATCTCATGAAGAAAAACATTTGATCTAGAACTATAATGTCAACAAGACATAAATATTAAAATTTCTTCAGGAATAAGTATCATATATCATAACATGCGATACTTCAAGATCACAATAGCTTAATTTAGATTTAAAAAAAAAATCCATATTCTTGAGGAATATTGAATTATCACATGAAATAAGAATACATATGGATATTCTTTCGGAATATTATACTTAGTTGTTCTACTTCAGGAGAAACAACTTGAATTGATATAAACACATGATAGGAAAACAAAATAGTAAAATAATAATTAAATAAAAAAATTGCTTCTTCAAGAGCAATTATAGATCCCATATTGACTATGGTTGTAACGAGCAATTGTAGATCTCATATTATTCTTCAAGAATACATAATATTCAAAGAATATATTGAGATATAATTGTATTTCTCCACAAAGTACAATAATGACGGTGGAAAAAATCGATTTCTCATAGCGTTTCTTCAGGAAATAACTTTAGATCCGTGACCTTTTGGTAATTATAAAAATAAATAAAACTGATCTTCACCGTTCAAAATCAACCTTTATATGTCTTAAACAATATATACAAATATCAATTTGATCCAACGGTTAGATTATGTGAAATCGTCTTTTGAAAAAATATGCACGACCATTCTATGAAAAAAAAAACTGTTTTGTTCAAAATTCATTATTGAACTATATATGGATCAAAATAAGACCTTCACCGTTCAAATCGTAAATCGATAAGTCTTGAACAGATTGTAAAAGTTTGAAAGCGATCCAACGGTTAAAACTTCATAAATCGGTTCTTCAAATTCTCTGCGCAGAGAATTATCACGCAGAAGATTTTCTATTATTTTGATTTATGAAGGTTTGGTTTTGAAAGCTATTATTTTTCGATCAATCTCAATTGGTTAGAGACTCGTGCTGATAACGTGTTGTTAAATTAGATAAAAGAGAAAGGATAGTGAGAGAATGAGAGAAGAGAATGATCAAAAGGTGTCCTTTATTATGAGGACTAGAGTCCATTTTATAGGTACAAGATTAGGGTTTAGGGGTAGGAAGGTCATTCACATAATATACAATTATTACAATTATTAATTACAACAAATATGAATAAAAAAAAGTGAATTCCATAAGATTATGAGGGTAAGAGATAAGAGTTTGGTAGAAATTGTGTAGGTGTATTTTAACTTAAAATTTAATAGAATTCCATTAAAATTCATCTTTTAATGAAATATACAAGATTCCACTATATATTGAGGATGCCGAAATTCTATAGAATCTATAGAATTCCAAGTTGAGGACACCAGAATTTCATGAAATCCAGATAATTCTAAATTTAGAATACCTAGAATTGTATGAAATTTTAAATTGCACCCAATTCTACATTGACGACACCCCCTAAGATTGCTACATACTGTAATATAATATAAAATTATCACAACCAAGTACTAAGATTACAACATACAATGATGTAATCTAAAATCATCAAAACCAACAATACTAAATATATTGCATACAATAATGAGATTACTAACCGTTGTTATAATATTACAACAACCAGTGATCTATACATAAAAATATAATTGTTGCAGTAATTAGATTGCCACGATTAGTAATCACATTATTCCAAAAATCTAAGGTTACCACAACTAGTAATCTAAAAATTACCACAATCGCTAATAAACTAACACGGTCAATAATACAATAATGGAATTATTACTAGTTGCGATAAGATTACCACAACCACTAGTAATATTTTCACTGGTAATAAGATTATTGACACTTATAATATGATTTCTACCACTGGTAATAAGATTATTGGTACTAATAATAAGATTATTAAGATTACTGATATTGATAATATAATTACTACCACTGATTATAAGATTATTGGTACTGATAATATGATTACCACTACATTTAGTAAGATTACTGGTATTGATAATATGATTACGACTACTTTTAGTAAGTTTACTGATATAAGATTATTGGTAATGGTAATATGATTAATACACCTGGCAATAATATTACTATAAAATTACTGGAACTAGTTTTAAAATTATTGGTATTGGTAATATTATTACTACCACTTGTAATAAGATTATTAGTACTGATAATATGATTACTAGCACTTTTTATGAGGCCTAAATAACAAACATAATTGTATACATTTCCAATAAGACAACCATGCAATTCAAGAGTGCAAATAAATTGCAAGTGATCATTAATATTTCATTTTTCCCCCTACCTTCTCAAAGAAAGGATGCATATTATTTACACATAGACAACACTATAACATTAAGTTCCTCCACAACTATTTGTATATCATATAAGCTATTTAAGAAAATTCTCAAAAATATGATAAACGTATTTTTAATACATCATCTTTAGATTAAAATTGTGAAGATGTGGATTGCCGATCATGTTGCTTCTCTATCAGCACGCATCTTGATGGTGGACTAAACAAGCTCAATATTACCTAGCCTGGACTTTTGGTTAAGCAATCCGCATAGAGGACGAGGTACCCCCTATAGGTAAATTATCAGGTGTATGTTGGGAGGAAAGACTATCGTGCACAATAAAAGAAAAAGCATAGTATTCCCCGATAACTCTTTCTTGCATTCTTGCAAATCATGCATATAAATTAGGATGTCAATAATCTGACCATATAAACAACCTTGAACATTTTTCACTATGAACCCATCGTTTGTTAGATAATAAAATCTTAGCGAAAGCCATCGCTATAATCGATGAACCATCATATTAAATTATTAAGAATCATAAGTTAGTTTACGGAAGCGTACCTGAATACATATGCGATTGAATTTGGAGTTTGACTCCCTCTTCTGACGATGGGATGCAGAATATAATAGTTGATAATGATACGTATGACCTGGGACCATAACCTTTACATACTTGAGTCATCTAGGGTTTACTTATTTTATCCCATCATTAAAATAGATAGCTCATTGAGTATCTACAATATATAATTATTTCAAATAGGTAGCTCATTGAGTATCACTTTTAATTAGGCTTCCTTATTTGACAGTCATATAATTATTTAAAATATAAGCCCAATGATGGATTAAGGATCCCACAATCTCCCACTTGAGCTATATGTGTAACCTTATAATTATACATTGTAAGAATATAACCGTACAAGCTCAACTTTGCTGTCATAACCAAACTGTATTTATATCCAATTCGGTCCATCAGCCATATCAACATAGTATCAAAGCGGCCTTCATTACATTTATCGTAACTTGACCCGTCAATGGTCACATATGTCAACACAATTGAATGACATGGATCATGATGTGGACGTGTAGCATGGGAATTTCATGTATTGTGATTGCAACTTGCTTATTTTCAACCGGTCCATCTTAAAACCTTAGTGAGATCAACCATATAGTAAAATCAAAGTGTGCATCAACCAAATAACTTTAATTTATGCAGAAAATAAACTCAAAATATTCTTAAACTGAAGTAACTGAAAAATATTTCTACAAAAGGGAACATTATAATCACACAACTCCCACAAAAAAAACTAAATATCCTCAAAAAGTTTGACACCCATACTAGCAGTATGCTCATGAAACATTTTAGGTGGAAATCCCTTTGTAAGGGGATCCGCAATTAGGGCTGTAAACGAGCCGAGTCGAGTCGAGTTTAGAGAATTTAAGCTTGCTCGTTTATTATCGAGCTCGAGCTTTTCTTTAACGAACATATCGATGGCTCGATGGATTTTTCGAGTTTAATCGAGACTAAACGAGCTCAAAAGATATTAATTATTAATTAAATTATCTTTACTTTATTGTAAAAATAAAATAAAATATTTTTTAAAGTATATATACACCTACTAAGATACGTAAATAAATAAGTTTATATATATATATATATATATTTCATATGAACAAGTATAAAAATTATAATTAAAATCAAATTATTAGTTTAATTTATACGAGTTTAATAACGAACTCACTAACGAACCCGCTCACGAGCTAACGAGCCGAATACCATGAATCTAGAGTTTGCTCATTTATTAAACAAGCCTTTTTAAATGAGCTCGAGCGAGCTTTTATCGAGGCGGGTAGCGAATAGCTCACGAACTGTTTGGCTCCTTTACACCCCTATCCGCAATCATGGAGTTTGTACCGATATGTTCAATAGACAACTGTTCACTTTGAACTCTCTCTTTAACAACAAAAAATTTGATGTTTATATGCCTAGACTTCGTCGAGCTCCTACTTTTATTGGAATACAAGACTGCTGATTTATTGTCACGAAATAACTTAAGTGGCTTTTCAATACCATCCACTATGCGCAGCCCCGTGACAAAGTTTTGGAGCCATACTCCGTGGTTAGATGCCTCAGAACATGCTATAAATTCTGCTGCCATGGTGGAGGATGCTATAATAGACTTCTTAGCACTCCTCCAAGATATACCACCCCCAGCTAGCAAGAATACATAACCTGACATAGATTTCATATTATCTTGATATTCGGCATTATCGGAGTCAGAATATCCAACGATCTCTATCCGGTCTGACCGCCGATATGTGAGCATGTAATCTTTTGTTCTTTGCAAGTACCCCAAGACCCATTTGGCTTCCTTCCAATGGACTAGTCCTGACTTGCTCAAATATCTGCCTAGCATCCCAACAATGAACGCAATATCCTGACGTGTACATACTTGAGCATACATTAGACTCCCTACTACTGAAGCGTAAGGAATCTTCTGCATTTCTTTTTCCTCCAATTTATTTTTAAAGCACTGTTCGAGACTAAATTTGTCTCCCTTAGTCACAGGGTTATCTCCTGGTTTACAGTCTTGTATGCCATACCTTTTAAGAACCTTTTCAATATAGCTTTTTTGTGATAATCCCAAAGTACCTCGAGAACGATCTCGGTGTATTTCTATACCTAATACAAAAGAGGCGTCACTAAGATCCTTCATCTCAAAATTCTTAGCTAGATATCTCTTGGTGTCGTGCAATAAGCCTATATCATTGCTGGCAAGCAAAATGTCATCGAAATACAAAATCAGAAATATATATTTGCTCCCACAGAACTTATGGTATACACAATCATTGACCAAATTCATCTCAAAACCAAACGAGATGATCACTTGATAAAACTTGAAATACCATTGTCTAAATGACTGCCTGAGCCCATAGATGGATTTCTTAAGTTTGCAAACCATGTTATTTGAATCTCCCAAAACAAAGTTTTCAGGTTGCACCATATAAATCGTCTCATTAATGTCTCCATTGAGAAACGCTGTCTTTACATCCATCCGATGTAACTCAAGATCAAAATGTGCCACCAATACCATTATAATACTGAAAGAGTCTTTCGAAGAAACTGTAGAGAAAGTCTCTTTATAATCGATGCCTTCTTTCTATGTAAATCCCTTTGTAACAAGATGTGCTTTATATCTTTCCACATTACCTCTTGGTATTAAATATCCATTTTCAACCAACGAGTTTCGTACCTTATGGCAATGGGACGAGTTCCCACACGTCATTGTTACTCATGGAATTAATCTCCTCATTCATGGCATATATCCACTTTTGAGAATTTGAGCTTTCGATGGCTTGATGGAAGTTCATAGGATCATCTTCCATCACTCTAATGTCATTCTCATTTTCTTGTAGAAATGCAATGTAATCATCTGAAATTGCAATTCTTCTTTCCTTAGTGGATCTCCTTAATGGCATAGGTTCTTGAGGTTGTAGAGTTTGTTTATTTGGAATATCTTGTGGAATGGGAGGTTCTCCAACACTGACTTGATTCGTATCTTGAACAGATTCAGGAATAAGATCCTGATCAATGCCAACAACACCCGTGGGAATATTCACATATTCCTCTTCAAAGATAAAATCATTAACTCTATCTCCCCCCGCAAACTCAACATCCTCAAAGAACCGGGCATTTCTCGTCTCAAAAATAGTTTTAGTTGTGGGATCATAAACCCTGTACCCTATGGATCTTTCAGAATATCCAACAAAATAAAAACTAGATGTCCTTGTGTCCAATTTATTTTCATTAGGCCTAGCCTCAGGTGGACACCCCCAAATATGCAAATGCTTTAGACTGGGCTTTTTACCCGTCCAAAGTTTATAAGGGGTTTTATCAGTTGTTTTAGTTAGAACTCTGTTAAGGATATATGCTGCAGTCTTAAGTGCTTCTCCCCAGAGTGACTTTGGTAAGGTAGAATGACTAATCATACTCCTTACCATATCCTTAAGCATTCTATTTTGTCTTTCATCAACACCATTCATAGTGGGCGAAACCGACATATTGTACTGTAGGACGATACCGCATTCATCTAGGAATTTAGCAAATGGTCCTAGACCTTGTTCACCTGATCCATCATATCGACCGTAGTACTCACCACCACGATCAGATCTAACACTTTTAATCCTGTTATTGACTTGGTTCTCAACTTCAGCCTTAAAGGATTTGAACACGTCCAATGACTGTGACTTTTCACGAATGAGATATATGTAGCCATATCTAAAAAAATTGTCTATGAACGTTATAAAATATTGTTGACCATTCCCTGTAATTGTAAGAAATGGCCCATAAATATCCGTATGTATAAGTTCTAAGTTGTAAGAAATGGCCCACAACACGTTTGAAGTCCTGTTGGCTATAAATCTCCTTTTATTGGTTTGTTTTTCCTTAATACGATTAATGTAAATCTCATAATTTGTAAAATATAAAGGATCTAGAATTTTATTAGACACAAGTCTTTCAATTCTCCATTTGGAGATATAACCCAGTCTCTTGTGCCATAACGTAGTTGAATTTTCATTCATTAATTTCCTTTTCACCTCGTGTGTGTAGATGCAGAGATTCATTAAATGAAGCAATAATATCTAGTGAATTAATATTATCGTAACTTGATAAAAAAACCAGAACCAACCAATTTTGAATCATGAAACATACTAAAATTTTCACTTCCAAATGAACAAGAATAGCCAAATATGTTTAAAACAGAAATAGAAATCAAATTTTATCTATATGACGGAAAAACAAATGTCTCATCAAGATTCAAATAATATCCTGTCTTTAACAATAATCTAAATTTTCCTATTAACTTCAACTGTCCTGCCATCTGTCAAATAGATGTATCTTTCACCATCACTTGGCTTTCGACAATGGAGGCAACCCTGCATAGACACACTGATGTGAGTTGTTGCACCGGAACCTATCCACCATGTGTGTCTAGGAACCGAAGTCAAATTAACCTCAGAACAAACCAAATTAAGAAGCATACAGTTATTAGCAGGCCAAGCGTGATAGTGGGTACACTCTTTCTTCCTATGTTCTTCACCTCCGCGGAAGAAACAACCCGTACCAGTACCAGAACTGGTACCGTCTTTTGCACTAGGTGCATTTTGTTGTTTCTTTTGTGGTGGTGTGTGCAACTTCCTTATCCTTCTTTCGCTTTAATCCCTTGCCCTTAAATTCAGAAGTTGAGGCAATATTAGCTCTTTCAGTCTTGTCTTGCTTCAACCTTTCCTCTTCCCGGACACAGTGTGAGATGAGCTCATTCAGAGAACATATCTTTTTCTGACAATTATAACTCACCTTAAACTGATTGAAATGTTTTGGGAGAGATATTAAAACCAAATGCACTAGCAAGTCCCCAGAGAGTTCAAGCTTGAGTGCTCTAAGTTTTGAAGCAATATGAGATATTTCCATAATGTATTCCCTAATATTGCTTTTACTTCCGTACCTAATTGAGATCAAATTTGTCAAGAGCGTACGAATTTCAGCCTTTTCGTTCTTAACAAACCTTTTCTCAATATCAGCAAAGAATTCTTTAGCTGTAGTGATTTTCTCAAACATAATGCCTCTAAATGCTTTTGGAATGGCTTTCTTCGTGATCATCATACACTTGTGATTCGATTTCTCTCACCTTTCCATATCCCTCTTTTCATCCGTAGTACTTTTATCCGTAAGAGGTGGTGGGGAGCTGTTATCGCAAGGTTGAGATCCATGACTTTGAGAACTATTAAAAGATTCTCTTACAATGACTTGAAGTTTGTGTCATTTAGAAAAGGAATAGAGTTGATGCTCGCAGTAATATTAGCAGGAGTAGATATAGCTGAATCAAAGAAAATAAACCTATCATGCTCACATAGAATAAACTTATAATTATAATAATAAATTTAAATAAAAGGTAAATCCCCATCTCAAGATATCGACACTCCATCAAAATCTCATCTTTTGACAAGATATTAACTTGTAATTGACATCTTGGCGCAATAATCAAACATTGATAATATAAACATATCAAAAAATGAGTCTTCCTTTTGGCCGATTCATTGCTCATATGCAAAACCAAATAATCATCACATGTTTACTACCGCAATTGCACATGTAATTATGATAAATATGAATCTTCCTTTTGGCCGTTGAATATTAACATAAATTACATGCACACAATCTTTTATATTTCAGAATATATTAATTTTCACAAGAGAGACCACTTATGTGATATTGTTGCTTCAACTAGTATATTTTAAAATATATAAAATCATACCAATATTTGGATTAAAAAAAAACTAAACTCTAAGACCGAACATAAATTTAGGAATTTTTCTATAAAACCAGATAGGGCTCCATTACGGAGCCCTATATAACACGTGACATTCACCCCACCGTGTATTTATAAAAAAAAGAAGGAAAAATAAAAAGAAAAAAATGATTAAGGGCTCAAACGAATGCCATGTTATTTATAGGGTTTCATAATGGAGTCCTATCTGATTCTATAGAAGAACCGTAAATTTAGGGTCTTATTTATTATTCGTGGTGAATTTAATAAACCTTGATTAAACCTCAAAATAATAATAATAACAATAAAATTATATCTTAGGCAGTGACGATTATCAACACTCCGAAAATTGTGGTTATACAAAACTGTCCAATTGGCAGTGAGCCCATTCTAATTGCTCAGGCCCATTCGGACATTAAGGCCTCATTCACAAACTCGAATTTGATGGTTCTCTGGTTTATTGGGCGACAAATAATGTCAAGATCTTTATTTATTATTATTATTATTATTATTATCGTCTTAATGAGGCCCCTGCAACACGTAGGTCAAAAGAGAATGGCGGAAACCAAGAATTTCACATGCAAAAAAAGGCAACCAAATTTGTAGGGAAAAAAAAAAAATCAATCACCACAGCACGATAATTTAGTAAACAATTGATCAGATTTCATAATTGAATCCATAAATAACAAATATGGTTTTCGAATTGCATGGCAGAATCATAAATACATAAACCGTATAATTCAATTTTGAAATAATACTACCACACGGGTTGAAATTGAATTCATGAAATACTGATTACAATTCTAGATGAAATAATTAATTCGATTCTCAATAACTCAATATGATCGGCTCTGTTACCAATTGTTAGATAATAAAATTTTAACGAAAGCGATCATTATAATGAAGAATATCATAAATTAATTTACGGAAGCGCGTACCTGGATTCATATGCGATTGAATTTGAGGTTTGACTATCTCTTCTGACGATGAGATGCAAAATAGAATAGTTGATAATGATACGTGTGACATAAGTCATCTAGGGTGTACCTAGGCCCACATCCTATTATAAACCTCAATACTTTAAATATTTTAGGGAAAATTCCCATTTAGTTATATATCAGACAACCGAATTCCCATAAAATCCATCGAGTCTTTTTATTCCAATATAAGACAAAAAGATACCATATAGTCCTTACTAAGTATTATATGGACAACTCTGCCCCAAAAAATACTGAAACGTCAAAAACACTCCCGATGGAAAGAAAAATAGATTGACTCAATCTGCATGGTGCTAAAGCATGATTCACTCAATCAATCCCAATCAATTCTCACTCAACGTCAGTCGCAAAATAGCTATGATTCTCTAGATGAGATTTTAAACTACAAAATTATCAATCGACGACCTCTGTACTCTCTCCATCATACGCAGTTTATAATATAGAAATCTAATCTAATCGTCGATTTTTTTGCGAATGGACTCTGATGGTATGTCATCGAAAAAATTTCGTTCTCCTTTTCTATTTTTATACTTTTTTGTCGCAAGTTTCCAATAGAACTTTCGCAATATTGAATTTTTTATGAGTTTTTTGTTCAAGCAGAATCTCGAATTTTATGAATTTTTTGTTCATAAACCTTTTGATATAGAGATTTATGAATTTCACGTTCAAGCAGAATCTTGAATTTATTGTTTGAATTGCAGCAGAACTCTCGCAATATTATCTTTCAAGTTTCGAAAGAGAGTTTCGAAATTCTATTTTTTTTCATTGCGTGATTATTTTTTTCGGAAGAGAGTTTCAAAATCTTGAATTTATTGTCAGTTTGCTTGAAATCGTCAATTCGTTATTTCAAACTACTCTATTAAAAAAAGTGCATGTAGGATAAGTAGTTTTCAATGTGTTTTTGAGTTAGATTAGATAAGTAGTTTGGGTATCTACATGACTGCTTTGCTGATTTCTGATTAAAAAATCTTATAACTAGTTTTGAATTTTAAATTTAAAACTACACAGACTAGAAAAACTAAGTACTACTCAGATTAGTTCGTATAGTTTCAAAATTATGTAGTTCGTAATTAGTCCTTCTCGTTTTAAACTGCCAATTTCAGCGATTAGTTTCAAAATTTCTCCTTTTTTTTTTTTTTTTTTTTTTTTTTTTTTTTTGTGAATTGTTGCGTATAGTTTTGAATTTTTTATCGCAATTTCAGATTCTGTTTTCCATTTTGTGTAGCCATATTTTTGGAAGAGAGGGCGATGATTAACGTTTTTTTCAAACCCACCAATTACGGTTAATTAGAAGACAGAGAAAGATTATGTAGCGTGGCACACGGATGACAATCTCAAAGGGTATTATTGTATCTACTTAAGAGTTTAGGATTTTTAGAGAATATTAAATTTGGTAGGACTAGTAGGGAATTTTTTTTTTCTCTTTTGGAGTAGTTGAGAATTTTCCCTAAAAAAATCGAACAATTATATTTATTTTGGGAAAATTCCCATATACTATTAATACATAAAAGACAATTCCCATATAGTCCAATGACTCTTTTTATTCCCATATAAGCCAAAAAATTCTCATTTAATCAATAAATACATTTAAATTGTCAAAATTAACCCTACACCTTTTAAGAACTCTTATATACTAACCCTACCAATGGGAATTGACCCACCAATCAACGACCCCCTTTCTTCTCAACACCACCGCCTTCGCCGCCGCGACCTACCTTCCTGTAATCCGATCCCTGAGCCACGACGAGAACCCCGCCAGCATGTACTCCCGAAACCCCATCCCCGGGACAGCGTACGCGCCGTTCGGGCGCGTGACGACGAACGCGAGCACTAGGACCACGAGGAGAAGCACGATGAGGATGAACATGCACACCAAGTACACGCCCAAAAGGCCTTGCTTCTTCCGGTAGGCCCCGACGAATCCGGCGAGGGAAACGAGGAAGAAGGTGACGCCGAGGACGACGAGCGGCCAGCGGAGCCAGTGGATGCACTCGTTGTCGGCTTGGAGGCGAGCCATATGCCGGAGGCGATTATGGGATGGAGCACATCAGAGCGACGAAGTTGAGGATTGCGGTGATGTTGTTGCTTAGCGCCATGGTCGGCGGTTAATTGGATGTGTTTGGGGAATTTGGGGGTTTTGGGTTTGGGGAATTTTATTTGCTGAATTTGAGTGGAACTATAGGTGTGTGGAGGAACGATCAATCCAGAATATTTTACACACTGTAAAATTAAAATTGGCGCACGGCGGGGACGCTAGATTCACCCAACTCGTGATATAATTGTTTTGTATAAGTAGTTTGGATTTTTACAAACTACTCTGCCGTTTTATAATTACAAATTGTTAAGTAGTTTGAAATTCTGTGTTATGTATTCTGAATTTGAATTAGTAGTTTGGAATATGTAGTTTAGATTTGAAAATGCATTCTATGTAGTTACCAATTAACCGCCGACCATGGCGCTAAGCAACAACATCACCGCAATCCTCAACTTCGTCGCTCTGATGTGCTCCATCCCATAATCGCCTCCGGCATATGGCTCGCCTCCAAGCCCGAAAACGAGTGCATCCACTGGCTCCGCTGGCCGCTCGTCGTCCTCGGCGTCACCTTCTTCCTCGTTTCCCTCGCCGGATTCGTCGGGGCCTACCGGAAGAAGCAAGGCCTTTTGGGCGTGTACTTGGTGTGCATGTTCATCCTCATCGTGCTTCTCCTCGTGGTCCTAGTGCTCGCGTTCGTCGTCACGCGCCCGAACGGCGCGTACGCTGTCCCGGGATGGGGTTTCGGGAGTACATGCTGGCGGGGTTCTCGTCGTGGCTCAGGGATCGGATTACAGGAAGGTAGGTCGCGGCGGCGAAAG
>BMAC01000153.1:1184519-1232019 GCA_014905375.1 Phtheirospermum japonicum
CTTTCGCCGCCGCGACCTACCTTCCTGTAATCCGATCCCTGAGCCACGACGAGAACCCCGCCAGCATGTACTCCCGAAACCCCATCCCGGGACAGCGTACGCGCCGTTCGGGCGCGTGACGACGAACGCGAGCACTAGGACCACGAGGAGAAGCACGATGAGGATGAACATGCACACCAAGTACACGCCCAAAAGGCCTTGCTTCTTCCGGTAGGCCCCGACGAATCCGGCGAGGGAAACGAGGAAGAAGGTGACGCCGAGGACGACGAGCGGCCAGCGGAGCCAGTGGATGCACTCGTTTCGGGCTTGGAGGCGAGCCATATGCCGGAGGCGATTATGGGATGGAGCACATCAGAGCGACGAAGTTGAGGATTGCGGTGATGTTGTTGCTTAGCGCCATGGTCGGCGGTTAATTGGTTGTGTTTGGGGAATTTGGGGGTTTTGGGTTTGGGGGAATTTTATTTGCTGAATTTGAGTGGAACTATAGGTGTGTGGAGGAACGATCAATCCAGAATATTTTACACACTGTAAAGTTAAAATTGGCGCACGGCGGGGATGCCAGATTCGCCCAACTCGTGATATAATTGTTTTGTATAAGTAGTTTAGATAAGTAGTTTTGTATAAGTAGTTTGGATTATTACAAACTACTCTGCCGTTTTATAATTACAAACTGTTAAGTAGTTTGGAATTATGTGTTATGTATTCTGAATTTGAATTAGTAGTTTGGAATATGTAGTTTAGATTTGAAAATGCATTCTATGTAGTTTGGGTTAGGTAGACCATTAATGTTAAAGTTGGAGTTGATGAAAGTTTATTTTATGAAATTCCTTAATGTAGTATAAAATTTCTCAATGTAGTATGTTTATTTTCTATGTAGTTTGGAACTTGACCGATCAATTACATGATATAGTTTTGAAATTTAATCGAGTAGTTCTGAATTTTTTCGAGTAGGTCTGAGATTTGCACGAATAGTTCTGAATTTTTTAAGAATAGTTTGAAATTTACATGAGTATATCTGAATTTACATGATTAATTCTGAAATTTACACGAGTAGTTCTGAATTTACATGAGTAATTCTGATTTTTACACGAGTAGTTCTGAATTTGCATGAGTAGTTCGTCAATTTACACGAGTAGTTTTGAATTTTACACGAGTAGTTCTGAATTTACACGAGTATTTCTGATAGAACATAAGTAGTTCTGAATTTTACACGAGTAGTACTGAATTTATAAAGGGTAATTTAGTACTCTTATATAATTTTTGAATTAAATGGGAAGTTGAGATTTTAATGGCCTATTTGGGAAAAAATATTTCACTAATGGTCTATACGAGGATTTTCCCTTATATTTTTATGATTTAACTAAACCCAATTATAAAACCGAGAAAAACACCATCACATAGCATAATATTACCTTCCAAAAAGGAGAAAGTCGTCTCCAAGAGTAAATACCAAACCAAATGCAAGAACTGCAATTCCAACTCTAATCTAATTACCATTATCCACTTCTAAAAATATGGAATTAGTAATCAAAGGAAAAGAAAACTTAGAATATCCTTGGAAAGAACTAAAGTACTTTGGTCCCAAGCCCAATTGCGTCATCATTGTCTCACTGGGAGCTTCATCAATCGCACCATATTGTTTCTTCACTTCTGTTTTTTTCTGCTCAAGCGCTGACCTTCACATTCAGTAGAAATTTATGCTCAACATAAGATACAAATCAAAACTGCCCAAGTATAAAGAGAGAAATTAATTTGAAAACTGAAAAAAGAAAAGAAATAAAAATGGGCCCCACTCTTTCTAATAGTGATAGGATTATCATCTACGGAGAAATTAAATTCTATTAATTATTTTATTTATTTTAGAGTTATTTGTTTATCTGGACTCTAGTGTTATAGTTAGAATGTTAGTAGTTCAAAAAATCGTCTCTTGAAATGTCTTAGAGATAATGTGGAATAAGGACTCTCTCAAAAAAGTTGAGCTATAAGTACCATTTAGCGTTTTTGATGAAGATTACGACTGTAAGAAGGAGAAAAACAGAAACCCTATTCAAGTACCCTTGCTCCATTTCAGAAGCATTCTTTGAGTTCGTGTTTGATCGAACAAGAAGAATTTTTAGGAGCAATTCTTATTCATTCTTTTTGTAGTATTGCTAGAATCATTTTCCCTTGGTTTGTAAATATTTCTAATAATATATCTTTTGGCCTACGGTCACGTTTTGTGAGTTTATTTAACTCACAGACAAAAATCATTGTTGAGTTATCTTTTGCATACATATTAGTAAGGATGTTTCAACATCATCACTAATATTGGAGTTAAACACGTTCATACAAGTTATTGAAGACCTTCAAAACTTTCAATTGGTATCAAGAGCGATCACTTGACTCTACTAAGTGCGAATCCTGCGTAAATGGATACTATAATGAACGCTGCAATCCGACCTCCTGTGTTGGATGGAACAAACTACACGATCTGGAAAGTCAGGATGCGAGCTTACATAAAAATGATGGACGAAAGATCCTGGCGTGCAATCCTGACTGGATGGGAGGCTCCCAGGAGAGACGATCCGGATGGTGATATCATTTTAAAAAACGAGGTTGACTGGACTGTAGAAGAACTCGCAACCTCAAATGCTAACACCAAAGCTTTGAATGCTATCTACAGCTTTGTGGATGTGTCTCTGTTTATAATCATCTCCAACCTACAGAAGGCTAAAGAAGCATGGGAGGCACTACAACTCTTTTGTGAAAGGTCCAGAGGATTCCAAAGAACCAAACTAAGAATGCTGGCAACACATTTGAAGTTCTAAGAATGGTGGAAAGTGAAACCATTGCAAGCTGTAGTGCAAAACTTTTTGATATTGCGAATGAATGTACTTCATTGGGATCCCCCATCTCAAATGAAAGGCTAGTGAGCAAATTCCTGCGATCACTGACGAAAAAATTCAACATGAGGATCACTGCGATGAACTTGTTGGATCCTTGAAGACCTACGAGATGGAATTAAAAATCAAGCAACTGAAAGGGAGAAGTATTGCCCTGATTTCAGCCCCAGGTTCTGAAGACGAAGACCTTGACCTTGCTTCCATAACATACGAGGCTGAGTATGCAAATTTAGATGTGGATGGCATTGCTCTCATCACCAGAAAATTCGGTGACTTTCTGAAGAAAAAGAACATCTCAAGAAAACCTTTGAATAGGCACCTCAAATCCTCATCTGAGCGTAAAAATCGGTCCTTACAAGAAATGGCTCGAACCATGTTGATTTCAAAAAATTTGGCAAAAAGGTTTTGGGCTGAAGCTCTTAACACTGCATGTCATATCTCAAAACGAGTTTACTTTAGGGTAGGTACTTGCAAAACACCCTACGAGCTTGTCGTTGGAAAGAAACCTAACCTAAATTATTTTCATATTTTCGGTTTCGTGGGCTATGTATTGAATGATAGATCTCACTTAACCGAGTTTGATTCTAAAAGTGACAAGTGTGTCTTTTTGGGATATTCAGTGAACAACCATGCCTATAGGATTTTTAATCTAAGAACTCGTACTATGCTTGAGTCTTTGATTGTCAGGTTTGATGAGCTCGCAGCTATCTCCGAAAATTCAGCTGAGGATGATGTGGTGGATCTGGTCCAGAGTCCACAGTTGTCTACCCTGTTCACTCCAAGGGAGTCATCTGAAATTGCACCAAGTGTCACTGAAAATGTTGCAACACCTGAACCATCATCGCAGGTGCATGCAGATGTCAATGATGAAACCACTGAGTCTGAAGAGGACTAGTCAGATGCATCAATTTCTGACCCTCGTGACAGAGACATATCCTCCAGGATACAGAGGAATCATCCTACCCCCAAGTTATTGGATCCTTGAACGAAAGAAGCACACGAAAGAAGTAGATTAATTTCTAGGAAATGGTAAAACTGGTATGTATGGCTTCATGCTGTTCACTAACAAATTATTCTTGTTTTATGTCCACTATAGAGCCCATGAAAGTAGAAGAAGTTCTTAGAGATGAGTACTGGATAAATGTCGTGCAAGAAGAATTGGATCAGTTTGCCAAAAATGACGTTTGAGACTTGGTACCATGTCTAAATGCTGGAAATGTCATTGGAACAATGGATCTTCAGAAACAAAACTGATGAATTGGGAAATATCGTAAGAAACAAAGCTAGACTTGGAGCTTAAGGTTATACTCAGGTTTGAGGTATAGACTTTGATGAAACTTTTGCTACTGTAGCTAGAATTGAGTCAATTAGATTACTGTTAGGAATTGCTTGTCACTTGAACATTACTCTTCACCAAATGGATATAAAAAATGCTTTCTTAAATGGTGTTTTAAATGAGGAAGCATATTTTGAGAAACCTAGGGGTTTGAAGATCCCCACAAATCGCATTATGTTTTCAAACTAAAAAAGGCTCTCTATGGACTGACACAAGCTCCTAGAGCCTGGTATGAGAGGCTTACTCAACATCTTCTTCAAATGAATTTTAAACGTGGTGAAGTATATATAACTATATTCATTCTGAAAAGCGATCATAAGATACTAATTGCTCAAATCTACTTTGATGACATTGTGTTTGGCTCAAACTGTGATGAGTTACTCAGAGATTTTGTGAAGAGTATGTCTACCACCTTTGAAATGAGCATGGAAGGTGAGTTATCTTTCTTCTTGGGTTTATAGATTAAACAGTTTAAAAATAGAATTTTCTTGTCCCAGGCTAAGTATGCGAAAAATCTTGTGAAACTCTTTGGACTAGATAGTGCCAAACACATGAAGACTCCCATGGGATCAAGTCAAGAACTGTCAAGGGACGATGTTAGTGAAAGTGTTGATCACACTGCGTACAGGAGTATGATTGGCAGTCTTCTGTATTTAACTGCAATCCGTCCAGATATCATGTATTGTGTCCATTTGTGTGCTCGATATCATTCTAATCCTAAAGACTCACCTAAAATCTCTCAAACGCATAATTAGATATGTAGCTGGTACTTGCAATCTAGGAATCTGGTACACTAAGGATACTAACTCTAATCTTGTTGGACATACTGATTCTGATTGGGCAGGTGATGCTGATGATAGGAAGAGTACGACAGGGGGTTGCTTCTTTCTAGGAAACAATCTGGTCTCATGGTATAGTAAGAAACAGAACTGTGTGTCTCTATCAACATCTGAAGCTGAATATGTAGCTGCGGGTAGTGCTTGTTCCCAACTGCTCTGGATGAAACAAATGATAGAGGAGTATGGGTTACAAAGTCATATCCTTACTGTCCTGTGTGATAATTCAAGTGCAATCAACATTTCAAGGAATCTAGTACAACACTCTCGAACAAAACACATAGACATCATACATCATTTCACTCGAGATTTGGTTGAGAGAAATATTATGAGTATTGAGCATATTGGAACTGAACATCAACTTGCTGAAATATTCACCAAAGCATTAGACTACGAGGAATTTTCCAGATTAAAGAAGTCTCTCGGTCTATGTGCTATTTGACTTACTGTTACCGGAAATGCTGCAGCATCCCTAGTAACATCAGCTGTAGCATACTGTTTCAACATGCATTTTTTACTTTTTTCATAACACATGGTAGAACTTCCACATACTCAAAAATGCAGGAACATTGTAGGTTTAAGTGTGATGTCAAAGGAGACTGAAATATTTCGAAATAAACAATTGTGGGCTGACCTTCGTAGAAACACGTTTTTCTCTTGGTGTGCACACAAGAAACATGAAATAAAATTTTGAAGGATGTCCCAGCCATTCATTCATGGATGACTATTATTTTATGCCAATGTGCTGAAATTCAAGAATTCTAACTTTGGATTTTTAGTATGCTGATTAAGTGGAGCTTTTCTTTACTCCCGGACATAAATATCCTCAAACATAAATGACCGAGTCATTCACTGAGTTAAGGATTGTCAGTTCATTGAATTTTTTGACTGAATGTCAGTACCAATGCCATCACACAAGAACTAACACTCTACTGTATTTGGGAATCCTATTTGTTTCCTTTTGTTTTAGGTCATTCCTTTATGACGTGCATGTTTGGTTAATTTTGTTCTTAAAGTTCTTTTTAGTGAAACTATGCTCATAACAAAAGTATGTTTTTTTCTTGCTCAAATATTACTATCTATTTGATGTCTTATTGTCCAGTGGGTTATTATCAGAGTCTTGTGGATCTAAGCTGATTGCTGCACTTGGTTATCTTATGTTAGTATGTGTAGAAAGGGTTTTTGTTATTGGTCTGTTCTTTTGGTGTTAGTGGATTAATTAAGGAGGAGTGAGCTTGTATAGTGGGTCTATCTCGTCTTCGATTTTTCAGGCCTTAAGGTTATTAATACTATCCCACTAACACTAACCACTTGTTTAAGTTTTTTTTTGTATAAAGGTGTCAGGTATCCCTCTCGTTTCTGTCAAAACACTTTCAGCAAGAAAACCCTTCACATTAAGCTAAAACAAGTCCTTACCTCTTTCGAACATGAGTCCAAGGAAAACCAAGTTGTCAAAGAAGCCTGCTCTCTTGCCGTCCGAGAAGGTGATGACGTCGGAAGACAGATCTGCCTCCAGCTCTCTTCCAAGATATGTTCCCCTCGATATTCGCGGCAAACAAGGAGATCCCTTGAGTGTCAATACAAATGTTGGTGAGTCTGCTCCAACACAGAGTACTAACCTTGGAGCCTCATCTGCTCAGCCACCACAGCCAATTCCGTCACCAGGAATGGATTTGATTCCCGCCGGTGATACCGCATAACTCTATGCCGCCATTCCCCCAGGTAATCGGGGCAACTAGATTGATGTCAATGACTTGCCAAACCTGAAACTGATTGCAGAAACCTGTGAAAGGATTTGAAATCCCTTGCTAAAATTCTCTCGGCGTCTGCGTGGGATAGACCTGGGTTTCCTACCGGAGGCTATTCCTAAGAGTCAGTTTGGTAGGTCCAGCCGTGTTCCGCTGGAGAGGATGTCTTTTTTTGAAGACATTGACTATAAGACCGATAGTGATGACTTCGACTATGCCTCGCCAGAGGGATTGGTTGCAGATAAGGAGGAGATACCCACCACACCTTTCTTTCCTGACTCTAAAGTCGAGATGGTGCACAGATTCAGGGCTAAGAGACATTGTCTTACCCCCCAAAACATGGTGGCACCTGATTCAGAGACAATGGAGATTGATGAAGAGGAACTTCTAAATGATGAAGATGTGCCATTGACATCTCTGCTGATAAAAATGGGTAAGTCAATTCCTATGCAGGGTACTTTGAGTTCTATTCCCCCAGCTACTGTAATTTCAAGACCTTCTCCTGACCAACCATCCTCGAGCTCCAGTCAGTCCTCTGAAAGGACCGTCTCTATTGATGTCCCTGTTGTTAGTGAGAATGCTGGCACACCACTGCCAGACATTGCTCCTGAAGTTTCCAGTGCTCCTCCTGCAATTCAGACTTCTTCAAATGATGTCTCCTCTACGAGCTTGACTGCATCTGATAATTCAGATGATGCTGATTTTGAAGTTCAACAGGTGAATCTTGCGAATGAGGCCACAAAAGAGGAAGAGGACGAATCAAATATCTTTGATTTGGAGGATGATTCGGATGATGAGGAGTTGGAGGTAGGCAAGTCTTATGCCCCTCGATTTTATATAAGTGAAGCCAAAGAGAAATATAATGCGCTGCACAACAGGGTGATGATCGAGGAGAGGAGGGTTGATCAATGCCAGTTTGAGAAAAAGAATCTGAACAAGTTTTTTAGTAGAAAGAGGTTGACGTCAATGGTGACAACTGCTATGCCATATCTAAGGGAAGTCGTGCTTGAATTTTATGCCAACATGCTTCCCTCGGTCTCCAATCAGCTGTCTGAGAAGTATGAAAAGGTGTTTGTATGCGAGAAAATCTATTCTTTCTCTCCCTCTGTGATTAATGATTTCTTCGGGACTAAAGATTATGAGAAGGGGGTCACTGTCGATGATTTTGATGAAGTGGCCAAGTTTTTGACTGGTGGCCAAATGACTAAGTGGCCTAAGAGATTCCTCATCTCACACCTCACATCTCTCTACTCTGTTCTCCACAAGATAGCCATTTGCAACTGGGTTCCTACAACAAATACAACCACAGTCACCCGCTCGCAAGGAAGAGCCCTGTTTCAGATTGGAACAGGGATGCGGTTTAATTTCAGCTAAACCTTTTTTGATTGTGTGACAAAGTTTGCGAACACCACAGCTACTAGGGTTGGTTTGCCCTTTCAGTCGCTCATATATTCAATCCTAGATGATCAAGGACTCCAGAAGTACGATGGTGAGCCCGAATTCTTTGGACTCAGCCACAAATACTTTGAGGGGACTCATCGCATTATTGATCTGCCTCTGGAATTTCCACCGCTGCTGTTACTCCAGATATTGGTCCCAGTATCATTAACACAGGGACTAACACTCTCACCTCTGTCTCCATTCCTGTTTCTGACTTACAGGTTCATCTGCGCTTGATTAATAAACAGATTGCTGGAGCTAGGGCCCATCTGAATGGGCTGGATAAGTTGAGAGAAGGCGCTCCTTTTGCAGTCTGGCCAAAAGAGTGGAGAAGAGGAAGCTGAAGCTGGAGAGAATGTAGCTGCAGAGGATGAAGTGGCGGGGATGAAGCTTCTGAGCGTGCTGTGGTGTACAAAGGGAAACAGAAGATGGATGATGCTGCCCAGGAGGATATCGATGATACCGCATTAACCACTCGACGGTCACGAAGGAACAGGGCAACGCACAGCTTCTAAAGACATTTTATTCCGAACATTTGTTTTATTACATTTTGCAGAGACATTATTAGTTTTTTTTTGTGTTTCTGCTTGTTTTTGGCTCAAAGTTTACTAGTACTGGTGTTACTGTCATTTTCACTAACATTCTCAAAGCTATCAACAATTCAGGGGGAGCTTTCACTGGTGTTTATCCAGGGGGAGTCTTCTCTAGCTTTTGTCCAGAAAGGCGAAAGGAGGAGATTGATAGGATTATCGTCCACGGGAAAATTAAATTCTATTAATTATGTTATTTATTTTATATTTATTTGCCTATTTGGACTCTAGTTTATTTTGAATGTTAGTAGTTAAAAGAGTCCTTGTCTCTTGAAATGTCTTAGGATAAATATCAAGACCTTGTTATGTGGAACAAGGACTCTGTCAAGGAAGTTGAGCTGTAAGTACCACTTGACATTTTTGAAGAAGATTACAACTGCAAGAAGGAGGAAAATAGAAACCCTATTCAAGTACCCTTGCTCCATTTTAGAAGCATTCTTTGAGTTCGTGTTCGACCGAACAAGAAGAATTTTTAGGAGCAATTATTTTTTGTTCTTTTTATAGTATTGCTAGACTCATTTTCCCTTGGTTAGTAAACATTTCTGATAATATATCTTTTGGCCTATGATCGCGTTCTGTGAGTTTATTTAACTCACAGACAAAAATCATTGTTGAGTTATCTTTTGCATACATGTTAGTAAGGATGTTTGAACATTATCACTAACACTAGAGTTAAACACGTTCATACAAGTTATTGAAGACCTTCAAGACTTTTAAATAGCTTGGAGACGTTGATCGAAACCAAGGTCATCAAAAGAAGTAGATCTCAATTTTGCAGTAATTTATGAGTTTACCTCCAACGTGCGATTCTTGTCGGAAATTGACTAATACGATCTAAATCAGGTCGAGATGAGCTCTAACCGCATGAGACTAATCTTACGATCAACCTTGCCTGAGGCTGACCAGATGTGACCCTTGATGCATGAGAGAGGGCCAAGCTGGGCCGTAAAAAGTTCTGGATATCACGTCAGTACATGAAAGACAAATTGAACAAGAGGTGTGCCAAATTGGCAAGGAAAGATTAGATAAGATATGATCAGGCGACCTTACCAGAGAATCCCTGAGGCCTACATATATTAAAAAAGAGTGACCTAGTGAATTCAGGTCGCATGAGTATCGAGCTTATCAGCGACGTGATAATGTGAGGTCGCAAGAGTACTAACATAATTAGCGTCCTGATAAAGTTAGGTCGTGCAAGTGCAAACCTGGTAGGTCGTAATGATGACCTGGTGGGTCATGCGAGAAGTCTTCATAAGAACTTTTTGCGATCACTTAGAGATACGGCTTAAATTTAGCCGTGCTGAACTAGGCTAGTTTCTTTGAGGTCGGAGCTTAAGTTCAAAAGGGAGACCTATCCAAATTAGGAAAGGCAGTTAGGGAAACTCGAATTCACTTAGGTGTCGTCCTAGGAGAATTGAGCAGTCCAAATTATTTGGATAACGGCCCGAGATTCGTGGGGAATTTTTCGAGATCCCGGAGATGCCTCAACCAATTTAGGGTATAAATACCCCAACCAGTGGAGTAAAGGCGGTATCACTTCTCTCTGTTTATTGAGTGCTTTCTAAAATTATTTACATCCCATAAATGACTTAAGCTTCGGAGAAGGCTCCACCGGAATCCCTCTAGTGATCCTTTTTCTAACCTGTTTCTGGTCAGGTTTCCCAAGTTATACGGCGGAGGAGTACTCTTGTTTGGCGATTGGTATTTTCAGGCGAACCAAATTGGCGCCGTCTGTGGGAAAGTGAATTGGGCTAAGGCGTGAGGTGGAGAATGACACGAACGGAATTCGGCGGAGTTTAGTGGAAGATCTGAGTTACACGCCAAGCTCCGCCACACCAACGGTGGCTCCAGAAGTGGTAGTGCCACCAACCACGGGCAGAGAAAACGGACCACAACCCCCTCTTGGAACACCCCGAAACTCAAACACCTCAGACAAAGGCGGCAGACCGGTAGGAGATTCATTATTGCAGCAAATATCCAACCTCATCGGTAAAGCGGTGGCAGAGGTGGTAGACAAGAAGTGGGTAGAATTCTCATCGTCACGTCTCAAAGGAGGCCAGCCACTAGAAGCAGGAATTGCCAAAACCCCCCAGGGTACGAAAAAAACCCTTGCTTGGGAAGAGGAGGAGAGCACCTTTGGCTCAGATAGTGATACTTCAAGCAAGATTGCACCAGAACTTACTGAACAAATGCAGAATTTGTAGAAGGAGGTTAGAGAGGTAAAACAAAAAATGGCGGGTAGCATGGTGGGGCAGATGCATCGGAGCACCCCATTCACTGAAAATATCATGATAGATGACTTGCCAACCTCTTACCAGTCCTTGGGTTTTGAATACAATGGGATGACAGATCCATGGGATCACCTGTGCCGATTCGAGAACACGGCCATCTTACACAAATTCTCAGATGAAGTAATGTGTCGAGTCTTTCCCACAACCTTTACTAAATCAGTTCAGCTTTGGTTTCGCCAACTACTACCTCGATCAATAAACAATTTTTAGAAGTTCAGCTTGACATTCCTACATCAATTCACTAGTTGTAGAAAATACCGGAAGATGGCGTGAGAATTGTTTATCATAAAGCAGAAAGAGGGCAAAGGCTTGCGTAGATATATAAAATGTTTTAATGACGCCAAGTTGGAGGTACCATTAGCATCCGAAGAGCTCCTAATCAACGACCTAGCTCAGGGGCTATAAAATTGAGCTGGGGGGAGGGCGCCCTAGGTCTGATCGATACACACCCCTGGCGTCACCCCAGGGTGAAATCCTCCAGGCCATCAAATTACATCTTGATTTCAAATGGCCAAGGACGTATACCCAGAAGCCAAGGAAAGAAAAAATCGATAAATTCTGTAGATACCACAATGAGTATGGTCATGGCACCGATCAGTGTACACACTTGAAGGACGAAATAGAATGGATGGTGCAAGTAGGCCACCTGAAGGAATTCGTGCATGGGAAGAGAGAGAAGTCAAGACCTGAGCATTGTAGGAAGGAACAACATTATACCCCCAGACGCTGACAGGAAGGTGGCTACAATGAGGGGAAGGGGGAATCCAATCTCAAACGATCCGAAGGGAAATTCATATGATTATGAGGGGCACCGTGGATACATAATCACACCGAACACAAAAGAATTATGTGCGTGCTGCAAGGGAAATCCTAAGGAGAACACAAGAGGTCGGGCAACTAACACCCAGCCCGAACCTCTGCTTTGGATCAGAGGATGAGTATGACATTCTAGCACCTCACGTAGATGCCCTGATAATAACAGCCATAATTGCTAATTACAACGTACATAGAATCTTTGTGGATACAGACAGTTCTGCAAATATCTTGTTTTATGATTTTAATAAGAAATTAAACTTAGATCTATAATTGGAGGAGGTCGCGACCACTCTGGTAGGATTCACAAGAGGATCTCTTCAACCAGTGGGTGCTATAAAGTTGCTCATTTCATTAAAAGAAGACCCATTTAGGAAAATTAAACTGGTACATTTATTTGTGGTAGACGCGCCGTCCTCCAATAATGCTATGCTAGGACGACCGTCCCTGAGCCAGTTAAAGCAGTAGTCTCCCTCTACTACATGGAAATGAAATTTCCCATTCGGGAAGGGGTGGGAGAAGTAAAAGGAGACCAATACGCATCCAGGAGGTCCTATGTAGAAGATATTAAGAGAGTTGTGGACGAGAGAGAACCTAAAAGGTCCAGGATAGTAAAAGTAATACCTGAGCAGACTCAGCCCGAGGAAAACTTAATGTTGGTAGAGGTAGTACCGGGAGACAGTAGCAGAGTTTTGCGAGTAGGAATGACGCTAAGTTCGGAAATCCTAGTGGATTTAGTAGTCTTCTTGCGAGATAATGCCGACATATTTGCGTGGTTGCCACAGGACCTGATAGGCATTGAACCAAAGATAGTCGAGCATCACCTTAATATCAACCCTACAACAAAACCAATAAAATAGAAGAAATAAAACTTTGACCCATAAAAAGAGGCCATAATCCAAGCTGAGGTGGAAAAGCTGCTATGGACAGGGCACATCTAGGAAATACAATTCCTAGAATGGCTCTCCAATGATGTACTAGTGCCAAAAACAGAAGAGGACTGGGGGATGTGCATTGATATTAGGGATCTCAACCGTGCCTACCCTAATGACCACTATCCATTACCAAGGATAGATCAGCTAGTGGAATCCACCTCAGGATGCGAATTATATAGCATGATGGATGCTTACCAAGGGTACCACCAAATCTGATTAGTTTCGGAAGATTGGAAGAGGGTTAGTTTCATAACCTCGAAAGGAATATAATGTTATGTGCTCATGCCTTTTGGGCTCAAGAATGCAGGAGCCACATACCAGTGGTTGGTAGATTAAATGTTTAGAACTCAGCTCGGGAGAAATATGAAAGTATATGTGGACGACATGTTGGTTAAGAGTGTAAAGGTAATCTCACATGTATGTGACCTAAAAGAAACTTTATCCCCCTAAGAAAGTATCAGATGAAGCTTAATCCGAAGAAACGCGCCTTTGGAGTAAGAGCAAAGTTCTAGGGATATATGGTAATTGAGAAGGGGATAAAGGCCAACCCAAAAAAATCAAAGATATCAGGGATATGCAACCCCCAAGAAGCGTCAAAGAAATGTAATGTTTGGCTGGGCGGATAGCAGTCTTGAGTAGGTTTGTCTCTCATTCAGTTGAAAAGCACTTACCGTTCTTCTGAGCTCTGAGAAAGAAAGCTTGTTTTTAGTGGGATGAGGAGTGTCAAGTCGCTTTTGATAGATTGAAAGAATACCTGGCCAAAATGTTCTTACTCACTAAGTCTTTGGTAGGTGAGTCTCTGGTTCTATACATGTTCATTGGTAAGCAAGCTATAAGCACAGTCCTGCTCAGGGAAGAGGGAAGATAGCAAAAGCCATTGTATTATGTGAGTAAGGTGTTACATGATGCCAAACTCTGGTATGTGGAGATAGAACGAGCTATAATAGATCTGGTAGGCACAACTCGAATATATAGACCATACTTTCTTTCACACAAGATAGTGCTTAAGACTAACCTACCCTTGAAGATAATAATAAGCAAGCCAGAGGTCTCAGAGCGATTGGTGAAATCATCAAGATCTGCGAGTTCGACATAGATTTTGAGGGTAGAAAATTCATTAAAGCCCAAGTGTTGGTGGATTTCATGCAAGAAATGGTCAGTCCTTGTTTTGCATGTAATCATTTTGTTTTTCCTAGTATTTTTAGTTAGGGTTTAGCGTTGTTTTTAGTTGTTTTGAGTTGTTTATTCTAGTTCTTAGGTCATTTTCTTGTTAGTTCTATTTTTGTCTTTAAGAATACGATATGTGAGATGTTTGTGCTATTTTTTGGTTTTTAAGTTTGAATTCTTGTTTTGTAGGTGGCTAAAAGGATTACATTCGCTCGGTGGATGTCTCAGTTGTCGTAATACAAGAATAACTCCAAAACCACTTGTGCCATTCGCCTCCACATTATATCATTGGAAAGCTGAGAGAAATGTCTAAAACTATTGTATTTACAAAAATTCCAAATTTAGAGTCTAAGAATGGTAAAAAGCAGTTTTAAGTGGAGATAGTTTGTCGTCGCCTCGCTTGTGGCAGGTTTTGGTGCGGAGCCCATAACTCTCGGAGGAAAATTCTAAATGATACAAATAAATTGCCAAATGAGATCCAAGAGGAAGGGATATATTTCATATGAAGACATTGTTGGCTGATTCCATATATTTGTCAGTCGATCACTGGGTTTTTGTCCATCAACTGCTCGGCAGAAAGTTTGGCTGTTCGAGGATGAAGCAGTCGATCGACTGCGACGCTGAGACTTCGGGAATTTTGAGCATTTTGGATGATTTTGCCCCTAAAAAAAATATAAAAAACCTACATCTTGCACCTATGAAGATATAACTCCCTTCCCAACCCTAACTTGGGTTTGGGATCAAATTTTAATCAAGCTCTTGGATAATTTTCTCTCTTTCTGAGGTTTTAGATTTAATTTCAAGCTTTGATGTAATTTCTTTTCCTAGATTAGATTTAATTTCAAGTACCTCCTTGGGTTTGTAAGCCTAAGAAGAATCCAAATACTCCTTTAGATTGTTACTTTTGATGCAATTACATTCAAGCTTTGTTTCATTTCTTAACTCAAGTAAGTTTCCTTTCAATTTCATGTTTTATGCTTTATTTCCATGCTTTGTTCTTCATTTCCATGCTTGTTCTTCATGTTATGCCTTTTGCCTTAGCACCTTGATTTCTTGTTAGATCTTAAGAGTTGGATATGGAATCTAGATGAGTGACACATCTAGATCATAGATCGAGTCTTAGATCGACTTGATTTTGAGTTTTTCCTATGCTTTATTTGCAATTTTATTTTCATGCATAGTTTTAGGTTAAATCTTAGATCTACACTTTGATGCTTGTTATTTTCCTTAAAGTTTTAAACTTTCATGTCAACTTTTCTAGCTCTTTACATCCATACTTTTAATTTTTACTTATTTGCATTATTTAGGATTTTATGCATAGTTGTACCTTGTGCATGCATGCCTGTACTTGGTTAAACATGCTTGTTTTCATTATTTACTTTGCATTTTCATTGAAGGCATACGATCGAGGCATCCGACCAACATGCAACTTCAATTCCTAGTGTATTTTAGCTAGTTTAATTGCTTTATTTTCATTTTCCCTTTATTTTCAAAGCTTGAAATACATTGATTCTCTTAATCCAATCAATTTCCGATAATATCGATCCATGAACCCATTGATATATTTTAACACCACAAAAACTCTTCTAACAAAATGGCGCCGTTGCGACTCGGCTTGGTTAAGGCTTTCGATTTGATTGTTGTTTCTTTGTCTTTTTTGCTTGCTTTATTATTTGAAATTTTTTGTTAAGTATGCTAGGTTCTTATAGATATGGTGGATACATTCCCAACATGGGATGGCATGGTGCAAACTATGTTGGGAATGAGATGTTGTATAATGGCCTTGGCAACATGGGTGGTCATGGTGCAAACAACGTTGCCAATGGGTGTTTTGGTTATGGGAAACCCGGCATGGGAGGGCATGGTGCAAACTATGTCGGGTATAATAGTTTCTCGGGCGTGAATGGTTCCTTAGGTGGTTATGGAGCTCCAAATTCCTATCCAAACGTGCAAACTCCATATTCCTATCCGAACGTGCAAGCCCTGACTTCCGGCTCGTATGGCTATAGTGCTATGCCGAGCCCGAATCCCGGCCCATATGGAACCTCACCCGGTTATAATTTCACTCCCATGCCGATGACTCCGAGTGAACATGTGGATGGTGGATATCCGAATACCAGCCCGTATGGCGATTCTCATCCTCCCAACTTCAATCAAGCCCCGGTTGGTGCCGCTACTAATTCCCAAGATCTCGATGCTTATGCGTACTTTAGAGGTTTGAGCTCCGATGCACCCCCCGTCCGCACTATAAGAGATTTCAACAAACTATTTTTGGGGACTTTTCATCCTCCTGAGCCAAAATCTTCGCAAGCGACGTATTTTAAGTCAAACACGGCTTATTCCCCTAAGGATCTTGAGGCTTAAGAGTTGTTTGGAAGGCCGAGCTCCATTTTCTCAAGTGTCCCTCCCATCCGCACGATGAGAGATGTTAGCCGACCATTTGTGGGGACGACTTACGATGTCAAACTTACCCCGATTGGTGGCTCCCCTAGTGCTCCAATGTCCGATCCGTATGAGTTGTTTGGAGGTGCGAGCTACATTGTCCAAAGTGGCCCTCCCGAGCGAACATCTTCTCAAGCAATATATTCAAATGTTATTGAAGCGAGTGAGGTTTTGTCTTCTCAGGAGCTTGAGTTGATAAAGAAGATAGCGGATATGAAGGCTCGACTTGCTACGTTATCTAGCCCGTGCCCACCGCCGACTCTTCCTCCTCTTGTAACTTCTCACGTGGGCCTATTTTGTCTGGCTACTCCGATCACGATCCTCGATAAGTGTGGGGTGGTTGACAATACGGTCATCTCTCCATTGGAAGATGATGTGCTTTCAAATCCGAGTGTTCTTCCTCCTCTTAATTCCACCCCCGTGGACCTCACTTTGCCTTCTCTTTCTAAAGATTCTATTATCGATCGGATATATATGGACATGATAGAAGGTATAGTTGAGCGTGCTTATATGGAGGAAAAGACCAATGAGGAGGTGGTTGTCCCACACGTCGATATTGAAGAATGTTGTGAGGATGAGCCCCTTATTCTACATGATGAGTCTGTTGTGCCTCTATGTGTCCCCGATTTGTGTGGCGATGATTCTCGATGTGTCGTTTAGGGCAATGACAACTTTCTCGAGGGGGAGGTGGGTGTTATTGATGATGAGCTTGAGAAAATTGATGATTATCTTGAGGAGGATGAGGAGAGCAAGTCGATTATTATCCTTGCAAACTCGCACATAGAAGAGGAGGAGGAGAGGATGGTTGAAGGGTTTAAAATTCTTAAGAATGTTATCGAGTGGAGACCCGGAGTGGTTGAGAGAGTTATCCCTTTGAATTTGAGTCTTGATGAAATGGTGAGAACCGGGACTTGGAGGTTGTTGTGGGAAGGTTTAATGTTCGTATTCGCCGAGAGTGAGTGGGTGAATCCCATTCACATTGTGCCAAAGGAGGGGAATGGAGAATTGTTGGACATGAGGGCTACAACGGGTTAGAGGACGTTGGTCGATGTTAAGAAGTTGAAAGTGGCTACCAAGAGAGATCATTTCACTCACCCATTTGTCGATCAAAGGTTGAAGAAGCTAGCCGGCCATTACTCCTATCGTTTCTTTGATGAGTCATCGGGTCACTTTAAAATCACCATCCCACCCGAGGAACTAGCCGAGATGAGCTTCCATTGCCCGTTTGGAACGTTTACTTTTTGGCGGATCTTATATGAGCTATGCAATGTGCCAAGAACGTTCCAAAGAGAGGATCCTCCCGACAAGGAGGAGATTGTTTTGGTGGACCCTCCCGTTATCTTCCCGCCTTACCCAAAAAGGGAGTACGTCGAGCTAATGACGTAAACCAAGCGCTTCTTGGGAGGCAACCCAAGTTCTTCTCGTTTATTTCTTTTATTTTCTTTCTTTCTTTCTTCTTAAACTAAGAATCCAAAGACATTTTAAAATTTTAAAAAAAATATATATGTTGTTGAGATTCATGTACATATTTCCTTGTGTTTTTAATTTCGTGTGACTTTGTTATATAGTGTGTTGTTTTTCGAGTTCAATTGGGCGATTGGATAAATGAGTAGCGTTCATGACGCCGGGAGATACTAGCCACGCTCGATTTTTTGCTTAGATTGCTTAGATGCCTAGGTGGACCCCACCGAGTTCGACCTAAACTCGCTCGGTTAAGGAAGTTTCTATTCCCCCTCCTTTTACTTGGTTTTCATTAAAATGCGGGTAATGCATGGTTTAAGTGTGGGGTGGGTAGGTGGTTAGGGTCCGGGTTTTTATCAAGCATGTTTTGTTGTTCTTAACTCGAGCCTTGGCGAAGTGATGCTTACTATTTGCGCATTTATATGGTTGAGTCGATTTTTGTGTCGTTTGTGTCTTTATTACATTGTTGAACAACTCCACATGCTTGGAGGTTTGAATAGTTTACTTGTCAGGTTTTTGCATGTTTATGGCCTCTTGTGTGAAGGGTTGAATTTTTGTGCTTCGTCCAAAATCCGCATATATATATATATATATATATAATCAACATTTTCTCGTGAAAAGATTGCAAAGCTCTAAAAACTCTTTTGATTTTGCTCCCAAATTCGGTGCAAACTAGTGAGTAGCCTTGTGTGATTTATCGGCTTACTTGCATTTTTAAGGAAATTGCATTGAGGAGGTTTTATTTTGCTCGTACATGATTGAATTCGAAAATGACCTCGAGGCACATATATCACCCTTGTTCTGACCATATCCATATATGTAAGCTACTTAAAAATTCCAAATGAGCCCCCTAGAGCCTTTATCCCGTTTCTTGTTAGTCGAGCTCATATTTAGCTCTTGTATCTTCGTAATTTTTGAAGTGGGAGAGTTTGTTGTTAGTTGACGAGAAATGTGAGGGAAATCTATTGTGGGTTTCGGGTTTTGAGAAGCTTATACAAAAAAAATAATAAAAAATAATAATACTCCAACATAAATTACGAAAAGTGATAAAGCGTGCGTTCATGTGTAAAGCCTAATTTTAAGGCTAAGTTTAGCGAAAAGAAGCAAATTCAAAAAGCTTCTAAGTGTTGTGAAATAAAAGTCCGGAAAGTGTGTAAGTGTACGAAAGGATTTCGAATGAGAGTTTGGTGAATTGGGAAAGGTGAAGAGATTATAAGCTTAGGGTTTGAGAAATTAGGATTTTGTGAGTTATTGATCACGTTTGATCGTGTGTTAGCCACTATATCCATATGTTCCATACCTTACCAAAGAGCCAACATTACAACCCATGATTAAGACCTCTTTCAATTCTTACTTGGCCATGTACTATGAGCTATCTTGAGCGTCCAATTTGTGAAATCTTGACAAGGTGCATGTATTGACCGACTTGAGCGTAAAAACGTCCTATATTCACTCGAGCGATTTGAGCGAACACCCTCAAAATTGTATTTTTGAGGAAGTCATCGATTTGGCTTGCATTTTAGAAAGAGTAATACGAGCAATGCTTGATGATAGCAAGTCTATGTTGATACTATCATCTTATAAATAAGGATAAGTACAAGGATTTTTCTTTTTACATGATGTTCATTGCATGTACACTCTTGATTCTTTTCGTTGTTCGAGGACGAACAAACCGATAAGTGTGGGGTAGTTGTTTTGCATGTAATCGTTGTATTTTCCCTAGTATTTTTAGTTAGGGTTTAGCATTGTTTTTAGTCGTTTTGAGTCGTTTATTCTAGTTCTTAGGTCATTTTCTTGTTAGTTATTTTTTTGGATTTAAGAGTACGATATGTGAGATGTTTGTGCCATTTTTGGGTTTTTAAGTTTGAATTCTTATTTTGTAGGTGGCTAAAAGGATTACATTCGCTCGGTGGATGTCTCAGTTGTTGTAATATAAGCATAACTCCAAAACCACTTGTGCCATTTGCCTCCACATTATATCATTGGAAATCTGAGAGAAATGTCTAAAACTATTGTGTTTACAACAATTCTAAGGTTTGAGTCTAAAAATTGTAAAAAGCAGTTTTAAGTGGAGACAGTTCGCCATCGCCTCGCTTGTGGCAGGTCTTGGTGCGGAGCCCATAACTCTTAGAGGGAAATTCTAAATGATACAAATTAAATGCCAGATGAGAGCCAAGAGGAAGGGCTAAATTTCATATGAAGACATCATTAGGTTTCTGTCGATCGACTGCTCAGCAGAAAGTTTGGCTATTCGAGGATGAAGCAGTTGATCGACTGCTTTTCAGTCGATCGACTGCGACGCTGAGACTTCGGGAATTTTGAGAATTTTTGACGATTTTGCCCCTAAAAAAAACTATAAAAAACCTACATCTTGAACCTATGAAGATATAACTCCCTCCCCAACCCTAACTTGGGTTTGGGATCAAATTTTAATCAAGCTCTTGGATAATTTTCTCTCTTTCTAAGGTTTTAGATTTAATTTCAAGCTTTGATGTAATTTCTTTTCCTAGATTAGATTTAATTTCAAGTACCTCCTTGGGTTTGTAAGCCAAAGAAGAATCCAAATACTCCTTTGGATTGTTACTTTTGATGCAGTTACATTCAAGCTTTGTTTCATTTCTTAATTCAAGTAAGTTTCCTTTCAATTTCATGTTTTATGCTTTATTTCCATGCTTTGTTCTTCATTTCCATGCTTGTTCTTCATGTTATGCTTTTTGCTTTAGCACCTTGATTTTCTGTTAGATCTTAAGAGTTGGATATGGAATCTAGATGAGTGACACATCTAGATCATAGATCGAGTCTTAGATCGACTTGATTTTGAGTTTTTCCTATGCTTTATTTGCAATTTTATTTTCATGCATAGTTTTAGGTTAAATCTTAGATCTACACTTTGATGCTTGTTATTTTCCTTAAAGTTTTAAACTTTCATGTCAACTTTTCTAGCTCTTTACATCCATACTTTTAATTTTTACTTATTTGCATTATTTAGGATTTTGTGCATAGTTGTACCTTGTGCATGCATGCCTGTACTTGGTTAAACATGCTTGTTTTTGCTTGTTTTCATTATTTGCTTTGCATTTTCATTGAAGGCATACGATCGAGGCATCCGACCAACATGCAACTTCAATTCCTAGTGTATTTTAGCTAGTTTAATTGCTTTATTTTCATTTTCCCTTTATTTCCAAAGCTTGAAATACATTGATTCTCTCAATCGAATCGATTTTTGATAATACCAAGCCAAGAACCTTTAATCTTCTAAAACCACGAAAAACTACACTAACAGTCCTCCCGAGGAGAAAGGAAGTTGGACTAATCTCCATTGATGGCTCAGTAGGAAGCCTAGGGTGTGGAGCAGGAATATTATTAATAAATCCAGAAGGAATCACTACAGAAGACACAGTACAAATGAACTACCACTTATCGAATAATGAGCCGGAATACGAAGCCCTCCTCAGAGGGATACATACTGTTTCACCTAGAAAATAACCAAACCAAACCAAACTAAACCAAATATTCCCCTTCGAAAATACTCCGATCTTCCTGGAAATGAACCTGACCTGCACCCAAAAACATGTTAGAAAGGACCACCGGAGGATTTCCGATGGAAACCTCTCCGATGCTTAAGCCAGTTAAGTGTGTCGTGTATTTCAGTGAGCAATGAAAGGAATGCGCAAGAATGTCATACCTCTCTTAGCCTTGGGGGCTGAGATATTTATACCTTTCTTTGACGAGGACCCTTTCCGAGATTCTGAAAATAGAATCCGTAATTCTCGGGCCGTTATGCCAATAATCACGACAAAGGGGCCCACATGTTCCCTCCTGAGAAATCAGATTTCCTGATCTCTCATAAGCCTGACCTCCCACCAGCCTGTCCTCTTATAATCATTCTCAGAGGATTCAGATCAGATCAGGGTGTTTCTTCTGACTCTAGGCCTCTTGACCTTAGTCTTATCCGAGAACTTAGGTCAGACCAGGATTATCTGGAGCTAGGGTAACTCATTCAAATCATCTCAATCTATTTTTCATGACCTCCTCTAAGAAAGTCAGCTCAAGACTTCACAAGGGGCACAACAGGTTAGCCTACTGGGCACTATCTTAGTGATCCTAGACCAGGTCTACCCCAATCCAGGTCTTCTCATTCAGGTCATATCAAAACGTCTTCCCCGAAGTGGTTGGGGTAGATCTGTAAAAACTCTAAGGCTTCTTTTAGGAGTGGTTAGGGTTCCACATGTCTTTCCAAATTTTCGTATATGTACAAATCCCAGAAAATCCGCCTTTTGATCAGGACTAATTATTGGCATTATTAGTGACAATCCATATCCAGAAGCGGTTACCATATCGACACGTCTCTTCGCGTACTGCACTACTGATAGGTGAGTGGAGGTTACCATACCCATCAACGATTGACGTTCCAGCTCATCACCTAGGATTACTGTTCATCTGACAGGAATTAAATGCGGGAATCCCATCGAGATCCCGCTTTTTCCTTGATTTTCGTTTTTTGAAAATCTCCTTTTCCTTTTATTCCCACCGTCTTCTCTTTTTTCCTCACTTTTCATATTTTCAACTTCACAGACGCACCTGCTCTTTGTCCTTTCTCCTTAACGATTCGATATCATCTTCAAGCTTATCGTTTTCCGATCACCTTCACTACCAGGTACTTTTTCCAATCCTTATTATTTTTCGATAATGTCTGCACCGTCATCCTCTTCTTCTGCCGGCTCCCCTCCGGCCAATTCTCTTTCTGCCTATTCTGCTAATTCTCCTTCAGCCAATACTTCACCGGTGGTGTCGGCTCCTTCGTCGTCGCCATCTTTCGAGTATCCCTCTTACATTCCCGACCGTCCATATATCTGCTCAATCCGAGATGATAGCACACTGGAGAACCTGAGATACAAATACCAGGTGCCGGGGGAGTTTGAATTAGTTAATCCCAGCAGCGGTATAATGGTGTATCAGGCGCCGTCTGGCTACCTGACCTTCTTCGTTGACTAGCTCCAGGCGTGTTTGCGCCTTCTGGTGAACCCGCTGATATTAGAGATAGCCCGGTTGTTTAAGATCCCAGTTCATTAATTCGTTCC
Organism: Phtheirospermum japonicum; assembly: GCA_014905375.1. Lineage (NCBI taxonomy): Eukaryota > Viridiplantae > Streptophyta > Magnoliopsida > Lamiales > Orobanchaceae > Phtheirospermum > Phtheirospermum japonicum. The sequence goes on from BMAC01000153.1 coordinate 1,207,542, forward strand.
CAACTACTTTAGGATCATAATAAGCTACAACCTGGCCATGCAATATGCTGGTCTGGACCCCACAACCCAAAATTTCTTTCAGCTCTTTCAAGCCAAGAGCTCCGCCCCTGGCTATTTTTACCTATGCGCTAGAGCAGGCGTTAGGTTTCTTACTGGCATCCCTTCCTCCAACAAGTCCTGGAGGAAGAAATTTCTCTTTTTGCATTGTTCAAAGGATTGAGGTTTCCCTTCCCAATCTATTGAGCAACTGCCAGCCAAGCCGCATCTGTCAGTAGAAGACAGATATCCTCGACTTAAGAGGATAATAACTATCTTGAATGAGAATGTCTTTAATCTCTCCCAGCTTCTTGTCCCTTCCGCTATAAATCTCTTCAATGATTGGGAGGAGAACAACCCTTTGACCCCAGATATTGGTATAGACACCTTGACAGCTCTAGTTTTTCCAGATTTCTTGCTAGACTCTTTTTTTTATGGCGGACTTGACTAATCTTCTCACTTTTCTTCTTTTTCTTTTTTCTTTTCTTTTAGAAAATATGATGCAGAGGATAATGGCTGCTCGCCAGAATAGGGCGGAAACAGGATTGAAGCAATAGGCTCGAGCGCCTTCCCAAGCTGAGGCCAGCGGGTCGGGCGCTTCTCGAGATCTCCCTGATCCAGATGCGTAAGTGATTCTCCCCTTGGACTCGGGGGAGAGGGTTGAACGGCCAGCCAAAAGGACCCGCACAGGCCTAGAGGGGGCACCTTATTCAAGGGCCGGGGTGACCACTCCTAATGACACATTCTTTACCCACCCCTCCGTCCTGAACTGCCCTGGCCCCATAGCGGTTCAGTTCATTCAAGGGCAATGTCCGAGCGCAGACATGTCTAGTTTGGAGAAATGGTCAGACCCTGATCTCATTGAGTCCCTGAGCCAGGATGAGGCTAGGGTGATTTTCTTCCCTTGCTTTCCCTTCTCAGTTTTTCTTTTACTTTGCTGAACTCATTCCATTTCAGGCGGCGGCCAAGAGGTCCATCTTGGTGGCCAGGGCTAGGGGGCCCTGATGAATGCCGACCTGGAAAAAGAACACAAGAAGCTGCAGGAGAAGAAGAAGATATTGCACAATCTATGCAAAGAGAGAGGAGCCAAACTGAAAAAGCTAGAGCAAGAGTTGGAGGCCATGAGGAAAGCTGAGAAGAAGGTTTTGGAGGTCGCCCGGGCCGAGGCGCGGGAAGAAGCTCTGGCCGAGGCCCGGATCCTAGCAGATGAGGCGGCAGCAAAATCACGTGATGAGTGGAGGACAGAGTTTTTCAACTCTGAGGAAGGGCTGAGGTTGATCCAATTCACCAGAGATGTCACCCGCCAGGCTTTCCTGGGCTCCGAGCAGCTCTACCACATGCTTACTCCAGAGGCTGAGGTGTACTATCACCTTGCCCTGGATGCCTAAGCCAAATGGGCCCAAGAAAATCCCACACTCCATTTCAATCGCGCCGAGCCTTTGAAGCAGCCACCAGAGCCTACCTCATTCTGCTGTTCGCTAGAGCAGGACCGCTTGCACAGGCTCAATGCCCATGAGTTCGCCGGGCACATTCTCTCGTCCCTTAACGCTTCATCAACAGCTCCAGAGGGTGCTCAGCCAGATCAAGGCCTAGCTCTTGCTCTGACCACATCTACTCCTTCCCCCTCCTTCGCAAGTCTGGGTGAGCTGCCAGGGGGGGCATCTCCTGGGGCCTTAGCAGAGGATGCAGTAGAGCAGGTGGCAGAAGAGTTAGATGTAGGTATTTAGGCTAGTCTAGCTTTATTTGCCTCTTGCTCTTGATAGATCCTTTGTTTATTTTGCCTGTGTGGCTGATCTGTCTTCTCTTGCATATCTCTTGACTGTAACAGAAAGACTTGTCATTTTTTAATGAATTTTTAGGGTTTCTTGATTTAAGGAAACCCTAGTATTATTATTCTCTTTGTCATGTGCCGCTCTTTCTTTATATGTGCGTATTTCAGTTTTATGTATTTCATTCTTTTCATGGTGTCTTCTTCTCTACTTGAAGAACTGGACATTGCGAAGAGAAAAAATCTTTCTCTTTTTGCTGAAAATCAGGTCAGGAATTTCATGGGCATCCGCCCTTAGCCAATCCTGGCTTTTAAAATACTGACAATCAGGTCAGGAATTTCATGGGCATCCGCCCTTAGCCAATCCTGGCGTTAAAATTTCAAACTGACAATCAGGTCAGGAATTTTATGGGCATCCGCCCTTAGCCAATCCTGGTGTTAAAATTTCAAACTGACAATCAGGTCAGGAATTTTATGGGCATCCGCCCTTAGCCAATCCTGGCGTTAAAATTTTAAACTGACAATCAGGTCAGGAATTTTATGGGCATCCGCCCTTAGCCAATTCTGGCGTTAAAACTTGTATAAAGCAAAGACATGCAAATTAGATCTATTATAAACATTAGGCCTCATTTTTCATACATAATATTTCCGTAAGTTTGATATATTCCAAGCTTGCAGTAATTTAACCCCATCTAACTGTTCCAACTCATAAGCTCCACCCTTTAGGATTTTCATAACTTTGAAAGGCCCTTGCCAGGTAGCATCCAGCTTTCCTTTTTCTTTCCCAAAATCATATCTGCATAGAACCAGATCCCCCACTTGGAAATGTCTTTTGACTACAGATTTATCATAGGCTTCTTTGACTCACCCCCTAATGTGATCCATTCTGACGGCAGCTCTTTCCCTTTTTTTCTCTACCAAAACAAGGTCATCTCGTATCAATAACTCATTTTTCTCCTCATTAAAGTTTTGAACTCTATGGGTTTCCATACTGATCTCCGCAGGGACCACAACATCCATGCCATATATTAGGCTAAATGGCTTCTCCGGTGCTCTCCTTGGGATTAGTCCGATATGCCCACAGGATTGAGCCGAGTTCCTCCACCCACTTGCCTTCTGATCTCTCTAGGCGCGCTTTGATTCCTTGTACGAGAATGCGGTTGGTCACTTCAACTTGACCATTGGCTTGCGGATGGTAAACAGATGTGAAATGTTGATCAATCTTCATTTGAGCACACCAACCTTTGATTCTGGTCCCCATGAACTGACAGCCATTATCCGAGACCAAAATCCTTGGGATCCCAAATCGACACACTATGTTTCGACACCTTGCCAAGGCCTCAACCTCCACCCACTTGCTGAAATAGTCGATGGCCACGATCAAAAATTTCTTTTGGACGAGTGATGTGGGGAATGGTCTTACCAAGTCTATTCCCCATTTGGCAAATGGGTAAGGAGAGCTCATTGTGATGAGCTCCTCCTCAGGCCTGTGTATTAAGTGTGAGTTCTTCTGACACTTATCACATGCCCGAACAAAATCCTCTGCCTCCTTCCTCAGTTGTGGCCAAAAGTAGCCTGCCCTCAAGATCTTGCTTGATAAAGCTCTAGCCCCCATGTGATTACCACAACATCCTTCATGGATTTCTTTAAGGAAATGGGTGCCCTCACTCGGGCTTAGGCACCGTAAAAGGGGTTTCCTGAACCCTCTACGGAATAGTTCTCCCTTAATAAAGCAGAACCGAGATGACCTAGTCCTTAATTTTATTGCTTCTCTCTTGCTATCCGGCAGCTCTCCTTTCTCCAGATATGCTTTGATAGGAGAGCGCCAATCTTCTCCCTCGTCCACTGAGCATACCTTCTCTTCTCCGAACTCCTGATATGCCATTAACAGGGTGATCATTCTTTCCTGGTAATCCATTGCTGAGTTGGCTACTTTAGCTAAGTAATCTACCCACCGGTTTTCTTCTCTGGGGATTTGGAGGACAGTCAGAGTCCCCATGGCACTAGTTAACTCCCAAAATTGAGTTAGGTATTTTTTCATGTGCTCATCTATTGTCTCAAATTCCCTATTTATCAGCCTGCATACGAGCTACGAATCTACTCTTGTGCATACCTGCTCTGCCCCCAAATCCTTTGTCATCTGAATTCGTCTCAAAAGAGCTTCATACTCTGCCGCGTTATTAGACAAGGGATAGTTCATCCGTACTGCGTACTCAGTGGTCACACCTGTCGGGTCGGTCAACACTATGCCCGTACCACAGCCTAGGCTTCCCGCCGATCCATCTGTATAAATTGTCCATTCTTTCTTATCCTCAGGAGAGCTGGTAATCTCTTGCATAAAATCAACTAGCGCCTGGGCCTTAATGGTTGTCCTTGATTCAAAAGTAATATCAAAGTCACTAAGTTCGATTATCTATTTGAATAGACGTCCTGAGGCCTCCGGCTTATCCATGATGGCTTTCAAAGGTAGGTTAGTCCGCACTACTATGCTGTGTGAAAGAAAATAAGAGCGCAACTTGCGCGCCATCCCGACAAGGGCTAGCATTGCTCGCTCCACCTCCACATATCGGATTTCAGCATCATGCATCACCTTACTCCAATAATATACCGGCCTTTGAATTTTGCCTTCCTCTCTGAGCAAGAACGTGCTCACAGCTTGCCTCCCGACAGATAAGTATAGGATTAAAGGTTCACCCTAAATCGGTTTAGTGAGCAGCAACATGTTAGCCAGGTGCTCCTTCAACATTTGAAATGCCTCCTGACACTCTTTGCTCCACTGAAACCGAGCTTTCATACGCAAGGCCTGGAAGAATGGTAGGCTTTTCTCAGCTGAGCGTGAGATGAACCTGCTCAGAGAGTTAATTCGGCCCGCCAGGCACTGCACTTCCTTAACAATCCTCGGGGGCTGCATGTCCATAATGGCTCTTACCTTCTCTAGGTTGGCCTCTATTCCCTTTTATATAACCATATACCCCAAAAATTTTCCAGCTCTTACCCCAAACGCGCACTTCTTGGGGTTGAGCTTCATCCTGTATCTTCTCAAGGTGTCAAAAGTTTCCTGTAGGTCATCCACATGCGAGGCTTCCTTCGCACTCTTGACTAACATGTCATCAACATACACCTCCATGTTCTGTCCCAGCTGAGCTTTAAACATCTTATCCACCAATCGTTGATATGTGGCGTCTGCATTCTTGAGACCAAACGGCATGACCACATGAGGTTATAAAACTAACCCGCTTCCAGTTCTCCTCAGCTAGCCTGATCTGATGGTACCCTTGTGAGGCGTCCATCATGCTTAGCAGTTCACAACCGGACGTGGAGTCAACCAATTGGTCTATTCTTGGAAACGGGTAATGGTCTTTAGGGCAGGCACGATTGAGATCTTGAAAATTTATACACGTGCGCCAATCCTCCTGAGTTTTAGGGACTAAAACCGCATTGGAAAGCCACTTCGGGAATTGTATTTCTTGAATGTGATTATCTTTTAGCAATTTTTTGACTTTAGCCTCGATGATTACCTCATTTTCAGGACCAAAGTTATGCTTCCTTTATTTGACTGGCTTCTTTCCAGGGCTGATATTGAAGAGGTGTTCTACGACTGCTGGATCTATCCCCACCAGATCTTGAGGAGACCAAGAAAAAACATTGGCGTTGTTTCTCAAAAAATGAACCAGGTCTACCAGAACTTCTGGGCTCAAAGTCGTTTCCACTCTCACGACTCTACTATCATCCTCTGGGACCACCTCTACCATCATCAAACCCTCCTCCCACTTGGTTATCTCTGGCACCATGTTTTCCATTTTGGCTCTTTTATTTTGTCTCTTTTCCTCATTACGTCGAATACACTCGACATACGCTTATCTGGACGCATATTGGTCACCCTTAACTTCACATGTTCCATCCTGAGTAAGGAACTTTAACTTCATATGGTATACCAAGATCACTGCCTAGAATTGGCTTAGGGATGGTTGCCCCAGCATAACATTGTATGAAGATGGTGCATCCACGACCAAGAATCGCACCGTTTTAGTTAATCTAAATGGTTCTTCTCCCAGCGTTACCAAAAGCTTCACTGCCCCTATCGGCTTTAAAGCTCCTCCTGCAAATCCTACAAACGATGTTGTCACCTCTTCCATTTCCACATCTGGCTTTAACTTTCGATAGCAACCATAGAACATAATATTAGCCGAGCTCCCTGTATCAGCAAATACTCGTCTCACATTGTAATTGGCGATAGTGGCTGTTATGACCAGGGCGTCTATATGAGGAGCCAAGATGCCATTCTCATCCTCTAATCCAAAACATATGATCTGGCTTGGGGTTATCTGACCCACCTCACGTGATTTCCTGACCATGTCCTTTGCAGCTCGGACATAGCTGTTTTGGGTTCGTCTAGAATGCTCATCCCATTTGCCCCCTGTTATCATCAATATCTCACCGCGCACCTCTTGGGTTTGGTTTCCCTTGAGCACATTTGCCTGGGTACTATTTCGTTTTTGCCTGGTCTGGGTTTGATCAGCCTTGTATGAGCCAGATATGGGATCTTCTCTTTTTGCTCGCACAAACTCCTTGAGGTGCCCTGCCTGCACCATCCGTTCAATCTCATCCTTCAGATGAGTTCACTCATCCGTGTCATGACCATAATCGTTATGGAACCGATAAAACTGGTTTGATTTTTCCTTTCGTGGCTTTTGGGAATAGGTCCTGGGCCATTTGAGGTCAGGATGGTGTTCCATTGCCTACAAGATTTCTCTCTGGGACGAAGCCAGGGGCGTGTATCATTCAAATCGGGGACGTCCTCCTACCAGGTCCATCCTGGGCTTTTTCGTGGTCATCCTGTCCTCTTTTTTGTCAAATACAATTCTCGGGTTTGTCAATCACGAGTCTCAACAAGCTCCGATTAATGGTTCTAAACGAACTTTGACCGTAAACCCGTAATTTCTAAACTAGTTGCATCAAGTGAAATTAAAGCTTGCTTGAAAGAAATTAATTTTAATGATCTTAATTAAACCTAATTAACAACATTACATAGATTAAAATCTACTAAATTAAAGAAGCTATCAAGTCTTGAAAGAGGAATGGAGGGAAATCAAAGGTATTTGAAATTGAAGAGAAGTCAAAGAACAATTAAAATGGAAAAAGACAAATTGACTAAAGAGGAAGGTCCCTTATGTCTTTCAAAGACCAAGTCTTTGCTTAGACAAAAGAAATGCTTCAATGAAGTTTTGAAAACAAGAAGAACAACAAGCTAGAAAATGAAAAGGAGGATTTGAAATGCAATGAACAATTTAAGCTAAAAACTAAACAACCAACACCCAAGCAAAATCAACAACACAAGCATAACACAACATAAAAGAGAAATATTACTACCAATATCTTCATTCCAACAAAAGTTTCAAGTCTTCAAACAACAAGCTCCATAAATGAAGAAGGTGTCACCCACTCCAACACTTGCTTAAGAACAACTAACTAACTTCTAATTAAAAACTAACTAACTAAGCTAAACAAGACTAACTACTTAGCTAGCTAAACTACACTAACTAGGGTTCTTGAGCAATGGAAATGGTAAAGGCTTGGAGGAAATGGAACAAGTCCAAATTCCACCAAGGAGAGTTTTTTTTTTGTAGATAATGGGTGGGAATTATATATGGGTAGATAAGGGGCAAAATAGTCTTTTTTTTCGCCAAAACCACGCATCCTCAGCGTTGCAGTCGATCGAATGGAAGTGCAGTCGATCGACTGAGACCCAATCGATCGACTGAAAAATATACGGAACCAGCCATCGATGTCTTCATATGAAATCTATCCCTTCCTCTTGGATTTCATTTGGCGTTTGATTTGTATCAATTAGAATTTTCTTCCGAGATTTATGGGCTACACACCAAAACCTACCACAAGCGAGGCTATGGCGCATTGTCTCCATTTAAACCTGCTTCTTACCATTTTTAGACTCAGAATTCGGGATTGTTTTAAACACAAGAGTTGTAGATATTTCTCGGATATTTCCGATGATATAAGGTGGAGGCAAATAGGACTAGTGGTTTGGAGTTATGCTTGTATTACGACAACTGATACATCCACCGAGCGAATGCGTGAGGTGACAATGAATATGGCCACATTTCTCGTTATTTCTGGTCGATCCTCGCACCAAAGATATGTCGTGGATTGGCAATGAGTTTCTCAGGTTTGAATCATCTTCCGACCTCGTCATGGGCCCACTTTTACCAAAGTTGACTTTCAAAACAAAAACTAAGAAAAAAAAACTAAGAAAATATAAGAAAAACTACTAAAAAGAAAGAAAACACTACAAAACTTTAAACTAACAAAATAGGCACAAACGACTGCTAATACCCATAAATGCAAGCAAGACACATGCAAACGCAACACAAAAAGGTAACAAAAATGCGTACAAAAAAGTACAAATCAACCACCCCACACTTAGAATGATTACTTGTACCCTCAGGCAATACTAATCTAGAATTACGAAACTACCCCTGGATGATCCTAAACTAATGCACAAACCTAATTCGAGACATCGTATGCTACAATGCTTGTTAACTTGGTTAAAAGGACGACAATGATGTGTTGACAAATAAAGTTTAAATCGACTCCCGAAACCTAAAAGTACTAGGTAACCCTCCAAGTTGGTCCCCTCGTCCTTGCCTCGTCTAAGGTCTATCCACAGTCGAACCGTTCATCGGCTCCCTACTAGCCCCGATCGTCCACAACTCTCTTTAACAAACAAAATCTAAAAAAGAGGAGATTATTACTTAATAACTACAAGGATTTATAACTTATCCTTGTTTATTCATCATATTTTCTCTTTTTTTTTCTTCTTATTTTTTTCTTTTTTTTTCGGATTATTTTTATTTTTTTATTTTTGGTACACAAGGAGATGAGGCACTAAAGTACAAGAGATATACAAAGATAAATCAAAAACTCCGATCGTATGTTGCTACTAGCAACTTACAATGTTTTCGATCGATCACATGGAGCAATTGACGACTCCAAAATACAAAACAAAACCCTATAGAGAGTGTTCGACGATGATGCTAGTTGAGGCACTAGTTCTAATTTATCTCAAGGATAGCACGAAGCTAAAGCCGAACAAAGTTCCCAATGAGTTAAGCCACCTAAGTCCACTACATCTGATCGACAATCTAAACTCACTAACCAAATCATCAAAACCGCATCACTTTGCCAAGGTTCCAAGCAAAAATAACACGCACGCTACTCAAATTAACACAAGCAGGCATGCAACAACTTAAAATGCTAAGACGAACCCTAAACACCCCACACTTCAAACCTAGCAATGTCCTCATTGCATATTAAGCTAAGTAAAGCGGTAAAAAGTGTAAGGAAAAGAGAACGCCCCTATTTTCGAGCTTGTGTTGATGCATTGTGCATAAGTCCTCTCCAGGAGTCGAGGCGAGCGATCTACAAGAAATGAACAAACGGGGGTTGTAAAAACAAGATATTTACAAAAGGTGATTTTTTTTCCTTTTCTTTTCCTTTTTTTTGATTGGTTTTTCTCTCTTTTTTTATGATTTCTCTCTCTCTCTCTCTCTCTCTCTTTTTACAAATTGGGTTGCCTCCCAAATAGCGCTACTTTAACGTCTATAGCTCGACGGTTTATACAATTGACACTATCCGGGATCCAAGAAGAGGTGGCGATCGTGCCACACCTTGGTGTTCTCTAGAAGACACACCGGGTGACAAAAGTCTCCAAGGAGGGCACATCGGGAAAGCCGGAAGGTCAATACAATAAAAGAACGGGCTTGCTTCGGTGGTCGGAAAAGTGAGTAATCGACCACCCAAACGTGATCGTCCCAAAATGGGTCGACGTACTCCTTCATCTCCCCGACCGTCATCTCCTCTCTCTTGACTTTAGAAGTAATTGTAGTCGGGCACGAGAGAGTAGGATCCAACACATCCCCCACTACATCTTCCACCTCTACTTGGTCAAGTAGAAATAAAGCCTCGGGTGGTGGCAAAAAAGGCTCGATTAACTCCACATCCTCCAAAAACGACACAACTTCATCGCTCTCACCAATAGCGAGTGAATTCCTTTCAAAAGACCGTCAAAACTCGAATTGCCATCAACGAAGGTGGAATCCTCCACATCAAAGGTGGGCATCTCATCAAAACAAGGTTGTTTTAGCTCGTCCATATCTTTGGCAATTTGCTCTATTTGAGTCTCCATGCGAGCAAGGCATTCATCCATTTGTCGAATCGCCTCCACGAGCTCGGATGAGAGAGGCTCAAAGTCCGGGAGTTGAGGCATAGGCGAATCTTGAGAGAAAGTGGTGTAAGTATCATCGCTCAAGTATACGAGTTGAGGTGGGTAGATTGTAAATATCGTAGATCGAAGAATAGAAATCATAGATTGATGGAGCGTACGAGTCAAAGTTTGGGTAAAAAAAAGGTGGGGCGAGTGGAGCATAAGAATCGCCAAAACCGGGATCATAAGAATCACGAGGCGGTGAATAAGGATCCAAGATTGGGTTATGGGGATATGAAATCGGTGGATAATAAGAAGGGCTTGGGCCGGGATGATCGAAAGTTTGGCCCATTCTCGACCGATTGAAGCATACAGATCATCATAACACGACGGGACCCGATAGCTTGGAGGAGTGGTGTACGGATTTGGATAATTGGGAGTGGTGTACGAATTTAGATAATTAGGAGTTTGGATATTAGGGTCATCGTATGGCAAACTAGCTCGGTAGTTTTCCATCCTTGGCAGGATCAATCTAGCGGCGGAGACATCCTTTGATCATCGTGAGTTTGGGCGGGCGGCATCGGGCTATCGAATGAATCGGTCATTGTTCACCTACCTTGCACAAAACTAAACAAAAGATTACGAGTATCGGAAGTAAAACAACAATCTAAACTAACTACCAACTAAGATAACAAGAGAAGTAATTAAAAACAACATTAGCCTTAATCTATCCCCGACAACGGTGCCAAAATTTTGATCGAAGATTTCTTAGCACTCTAAGAAATCATCTCCACAATAGTACGGAGTCGATTGTAGAGCGGTAAGTTTTCCCGAGTCGTGTCTCTCGAGGATAGATATTGTCGGCGATCGGTGTTTTTACTTAGTCTCTTGTTAATCTTAATTAAGCTAATCTAAACTAAAAAAGCATTAAGTCATTGGTTTGGTTTGAGTTTTATACTAAAGCTTGAATTGACATGAAAACTTAAAAATTAACAAATGCAAAGATTAAAGAGAATTAAAAGCTTGCTTGAAAGGATTAATTCTAATGACATTAATTAAACACTAATTAAAACCCTTAAATAAATTAAAAACTACTAAACTTAAGAAAGCTTGTAAATTGAAAGAGAACATGGAAGGAAACAAAGCTTGAGACTTAAAAGAAGTCAAAGAGCATTAAATGGGAAAATGCCAAATTGATTAAAGGAGAAAGTTCCATACATCTTTTAGAGACCAAAAGTTTGTTTAGCTAAAAGGAGTAAAAAGCTTCAAGACTATGCTACAATAGAGTTTTTCAAACAAAGAAGAACAACAAGCTAGAAAATGAAAAGGAGGATTTGAAATCCAAGGAACAACTTAAGCAAAAAATTAAACAACCAACACCCAAGCAAAATCAACAACACAAACATAACACAACATAAAAGAGAAAGATTACTACCAATTTTTGCATTCCAACAAAAGCTTCAAGTCTTCAAACAACAAGCTCCACAAATGAAGGAGGTGTCACCCACTCCAACACTTGTTTAAGAGCAATTAACTAACTACTAATTAAAAACTAAATAACTAAGCTAAACTAGACTAACTACTAAGCTAGCTAAACTACACTAACTAGGGTTCTTGAGCAATGGAAATGGTAAAGGCTTGGAGGAAATGGAACAAGTCCAAATTCCACCAAGGAGAGTTTTTTTTTTGTGGATAATGGGTGTGAATCATATATGGGTATATAAGGGGCAAAATGGTCTTTTTCTCGCCAAACTCACACATCCTCAGCGTTGCAGTCGATCGACTGGAAGTGCAGTCGATCAACTGCCTTGTTTAAACGCCCCATCTTCTGCCGAGTAGTCGATCGACTGACAAATATAAGGAATAATCCATCGATATCTTCATATAAAATCTAGACCTTCCTCTTGGCTTTCATTTGGAGTTTGATTTGTATCAATTAGAATTTCCGTCAGAGAGTTATGGGCTCCACACCAAAATCTGCCACAAGAGAGGCCATGGCGCACTGTCTCCACTTAAGCTGTTTTTTACCATTTTTAAACTCAGGATTTGGGATTGTTATAAACACAAGAGTTGTAGAAATTTCTCTGAGATTTCCAATGATATAAGGTGGATGCAAATGGCACTAGTGGTTTTGGATTTATGATTTTATTATGACAACTGATATATCCACTGAGCGAATGCGTGAGGTGACAATGAATATGGCCACATTTCTCGTCATTTCCGGTCGATCCTCGCACCAAAGATATGTCGTGGACTGGAAATAACTTTCTCGGGTTTGAATCATCTTCCGACCTCTTCATGGGCCCACTTTGACCAAAGTTGACCTTCAAAACAAAAACTAATAAAAAAACTAAGAAAATATAAGATAAACTACTGAAAACAAAGAAAACACTACAAAACCTAAAACTAACAAAATAGGCCAAAATGACTCCTAATACCCCTAAATGCAAGCAAAACACATGCAAACGCAACACAAAAAGGTAACAAAAATGCGTACAAAATAGTACAAATCATACGCTAACCACAATTATAATGACTAGGAAAAACACAAAAATTACATGCAAAACAACTACCCCACACTTATCGGTTTGTTTGTCCTCGAACAACGAAAAGGATCAAGGGTGTACATGCAATGAATATTATGTAAAAAGAAAAATCCTTGTGCTTATCTTTATTTAATATGACAGAATTATCAACATAAACTCGCTATCTTCAAGCATTTCTCGTACTAATCTTTCTCAAATGCAAGCCAAATCAATGACTTCCTCACAAATGGAATCTCTGACGGTGTTTGCTTAAATCGCTCAAGTGTATATAGGACATGTTTACGCTCAAGTCGGTCAATACATGCACCTTGTCAAGATCTCACAAATCGAACGCTCAAGATTGCTCATAGTACATGACCAAATAAGAATCGAAAGAGGTCTTTATTATGGGTTGTAATGTTGGCTCTTTGGTAAGGTATGTAATATTTGGATATAGTGGCTAACACACGATCAAACGTGATCAATAACACACGAAATCCTACTTCTAAAACCCGAAGCTTATAATCGCTTCACCTTTCCCAATTTGCCAAACTTTCATTCAAAATCCGTTCATATTTTCACACGCTTTCCCGACTTTATTTTCACAACACTTAGAAGCTTTTTTATTTTGCTTCTTTTTGCTAAACTTATCCTTTTTGAACATTAGGCTTTACACTTGAACGCACGCTTTACCACTTTTCGTGATTTGTGTTGGAGTATTATTATTTTTTTGTATAAGCAACTCAAAACCCAAAACCCACAATTTATTTCCCACACATCTCTCGTCAACTAACAATAAACTCTCCCACCTCACAAATTACGAAGATACAAGAGCTAAAATCGAACTTGGCTAATAAGAAATGGGACAAAGGCTCTAGGGGGCTCATTTGGGATTTTTTTAAGTAGCTTACATATATGGATATGGCCGGAAAAAGGGTGATATATGTGCCTCGAGGTCATTTTCGAATTCAATCATGTACGAGCAAAATCAAACCTCCTCAATGCAATTTCCATAAAAATGCAAGCTAGCCGATAAATCACACAAGGCACTAGTTTGCACCGAATTTGGGAGCAAAATCAAAAGAGATTTTAGAGCTTTGCAATCTTTTCATGAGTAAATGTTGATTATATATATATATAGAGAGAGAGAGGTGGCTTTTGGACGAAGCACAAAAATTCAACTCCTTACACAAGAGGATATATACATGCAAAAACCCGGCAAGTAAACTATTCAAACTTCCAAGCACGTGGAGTTGTTCAACAATGTAATAACGACTCAAAAGATACAAAAATCGACTCAACCATATAAATGCGCAAATAGTAAGCGTCACTTTGCCAAGAATACGTCACTTCGCCAAGGCTTGAGTTAAGAACAACAAAACATGCTTTGTGATACCCGGACTCTAACCACCTACCCACCCCACACTTAAACCATGCACTACCCGCATTTTAATGAAAACCAAGTAAAAGGAGGGGGGCTAGAAACTTCCTTAACCGAGCGAGTTTTGGTCGAGCTCGGTGGGGTCCACTTAGGCATCTAAACAATTCAAGCAAAAATCGAACATGACTAGTATCTTCCGGCTTCATGAACGCTACTCACTTATCCAATCGCCCAAGGTTGAAGTCGGAAAACAGCACACTATACAAGAAAGTCACACGAAATTAAAAACTCAAGAAAATATGTACACGAATCTCAACAAAATATTTTTTTTGTTTTTCAATTTTTCAAATGTTTTTGGATTTTATTTTAAGAAGAAAGAAAGTAATAAAGAAAGAAAATACAAGAAATAAACGAGAAGAACTTGGGTTGCCTCCCAAGAAGCGCTTGTTTTACGTCATTAGCTCGACGTACTCCCTTTTGGTCAAGGCGGAAAGATAACGGGACGGTCCACCAAAATAATTTCCTCCTTGTTGGGAGGATCCACTCTTTGGAATATTCTTGGCGCATTGCATAACTCAAATAAGATCCGCCAGAAAGCAAACGTTCCAAATGGGCAAATGAATCTCGTCTCGGCTTGGTCCTCGGGTGGGATGGTTGTTTTGAAGTGCCCCGATGACTCATCGAAAAAGCAAAAGGAATATTGGTCGGCTAGCTTGTCCATCATGTGGTCGATAAATGGGGGAGGGAAATGATCTTTCTTCATGGCCTCATGAAACTTCTTAAAATCGATCAACGTCCTCCTACCCATTGTAGCCCTCGTGGCCAACAACCCTCTTACTTCGTCCTCAAGAACTAAAAGCCGCTCGTCTTGGGCACCAAGTCAATGGGCTTCACCCACTCGCTTTTGGACATCACGAACATCAAGCCCTCCAATAACAAACTCAAAATCCCGGCTCTCACTATTTCATCAAGAATCAAATTCAAAGAGCTAACTCCCTCAACCACTCCCGGTATCCAATCAATAGCACTCTTAAGAACATCAAGCCCTTTAACCATCCTCTCCTCCTCACCTCGAATCGAATTTTCCAAGATGGTAATCGGTTTGTTCTCCTCTTCCTCCAAATAAGTATGCGTTAGCTCGAACAAATCACCGATACCTTCATGGTACTCTTTAATCTTAGCATCAAAGATTTCCACACCACGAAAATCTTCAAGATTCTCTATGGAATCGACTCCCAACCCCTCATCAACAATCTCCATCCCAAGAAAATCTTCAAATTCTCCAATACTATCATCAATAACCCCCACCTCCCCCTGTAAAAAGTCGTCATTGCCCTCAGCGACACACCGAGAGTCATTGACACACAAATCGGGGTCACATAGAGACACAACGTGCTCATCGTCACAAAATCCTTCAATATCGACGTTCGGGCCAACCACCTCCTCATTGGTCTTTTCCTCTATATACGCTCGCTCGACTATACCTTCGATCATGTCCATATATATCCGATCGAAAATAGAATTTTTTGAAAGAGAAAGAAAAGTGTGGTCCACGGAGGTGGAATCAAGAGGAGTAAGAACACTCGAAATCGAAAACAACTCCTCCTCCGACGCCGAGATGACCGTATCCTCAACTACCCCACACATATCGAAGAATGCGATCGGAAAAGTATATGAAGGCGGACTTGAGAATTATTGTGCAATGGCCCATATATCTGGATCGGGGGATGGAGTAGGAGCAATCATCGGGGTAACCGGATGAAACGGGCCCAAGTGAGGAGTAACAAGAGGATTATGTGTTGACGGCGGGGCAAACGATGGTGGATCACAATCGGGTCCCACTGAATATCCATGGCCTCCATACATATCCTCCAAATGAGGCAACGACATATTGAACAAGGAAGTTAAAGGGAAAGAGTTGGAAATATTGATCACCCGTTCCACACCATCCACATCCCAAAAACATCCCTTATAATACGGATGGGGGGACCACTTTTTACATTGGAGCTCGGACCCCCAAACGACTCATAACCCTCGAGATCTTTAACGGATAGGGTTATGCGCGTCCTAAAATTGAGAGTCGGAGTAAGAGGACCTCCACACGGGTCGGGATTCCCAAAGCCACCATTATACATAGTCGAATAGGGAGTGGGAAAACTATAACCACCATATGGACCGGATGTCGGAGTATGCATATACGGAAAGTGATTGGAAGCATCATTTCCTCCATGCGGAGTGGAATTCGGATTTTGGTTACCAATGATCCCACTTGGATTAACAAAGCCTCTGTTATACATGTTCGGAATTTGAGGAGTAGGGGCTCCGTAACCTCCATACGAATCATTTGAACCCATGAAGCCGCTCGACCCAACATGGTTTGCACCATGCCCTCCCATGTTGGGTTGTCCATAGCCGAATCCACCATTGGCAACGTGGTTTGCACCATGACCTCCCACGTTGCCAAATCCATTATACATCCCATTCCCAGCATGGTTTTCACCATGCCCTCCCATGTTGGGAATGTATCCACCATAGCAATAAGGACCTTGCATACTTAAAGAAAAAGCGTCATATACCAAAAGAAAGCTAAAAACACAATGAAACCACAATCAAATTGAAAAACTTAAACAAGCCGAGTCGCAACGGCACCATTTTGTTAGAAGAGTTTTAGTGGTGTTGAAATATATCAACGGGTTCATGGCTCGGTATTATTGGAATTCGGTTCAATTGAAGGATTCAATGTGTTTCAAGCTTTGAAAAGTAAAGGAAAATGAAAATAAAGCAATTAAACTAACTAAACTAATCTAGAAATTGAAATTGCATGTTGGTAGAATGCCTCGTCGGATACCTCAATATAGAAAAGCAAGCAAATGAAGGAAATAAGCAAAAACAAGCATTGTTTCACTAAGTACAAGCATGCATGCACAAGGTACAACTAAGCTTGCATGTACATAAAAACTTGAATAATGCAAATTAGTAAAAATTGAAAGCACGGATGTAAAGTGCTAGAAAAGTTGACATGAAAGTTTAAAAATTTACGGAAAATAACAAGCAACAAAGAGTAGATCTAAGATTTAACCTAAAACTATGCATGAAAATAAAATTGCAAATAAAGCACAAGAACAACTCAAAATCAAGACAATCCAAGACTTGATCTATGATCTAGATTTGTTACTCATCTAGATTCCATATCCAATTCTTAAGATCTAACATGAATTCAAGGTGCTAAGACAAAAAGCAAAAAATGAAGAACAAGCATGGAAATGAAGAACAAAGCATGGAAATAAAGCATAAAACATGAAATTGAAAGGAAACTTACTTGAATTAAGAAATGAAACAAAGCTTGAATGTAATTGCATCAAAAGTAACAATCCAAAGGAGTATTTGGATTCTTCTTAGGCTTACAAACCCAAGGCCAAGCATGAAAGTAAATCTAAATCTAGAAAAGAAATTACATCAAAGCTTGAAATTGAATCTAAAACCTAAGAGAGAAAATTATCCAATAGCTTGAGAGTATTTTTGATCCCAAACCCAAGTTAGGGTTGGGAGGGGAGTTCTTTTCTTCAATGGTGCAAGGTGTGGGCTTTAAATAGTTGTTTGTAGGGGCAAAAATGTCAAAAACACCAAAATTCCCACAGCCCTCAGCGTTGCAGTCGATCGACTGCAGGGGGTGTCGATCGACTGCAGGGCAGTCGATCGACTACACTGCTCACAAGATGTTGGCTACTGCCCAGTAGTCGATTTGGAGCTCCTTCAGTCGATCCATGTCCAGTCGATTTGGGGCTTTTCAGTCGATCCTGGACTCTTTCAGCTCAATTTTCTCTTTCTCCGGCCCAAAATGTCCGCCGAGTGAATATGATCCTTTGGCCACCTATACAAGAATTCAAACTTAAAAACCCAAAAATAGCACAAACTTCTCACACTTTGTACACTTCAAATCAAAAATAAAACTAACAAGAAAATTACCTAAGAACTAGAATAAACGACTCAAAATGACAAAAAACAACGCTAAACTCTAACTAAAAATACTAGGAAAAACACAACAATTACATGCAAAACAGTTGTGCATGGTGGCTCTGTCTCCTGCGGCCGGCCTTCCTTGAGGGGTGGTGTTGAAAGTTCAGCAAACTTCTTCTCCACGGCCACCTCCACCGCTTTTCTGATAAGATCTGATAATTGCCTCAAGAGGGAATCGTTCAGCGGTCCTTCGGCGTGCGTTTCTCTCTGGGGGGATTGAGCTGTGCCTGGACTAGCCGTTATCGATGGCCTTTATGTTTCAGGCGTGTCCCTTGGCGTGGGGAAGGATGGCGTTCCGCCCATTTCCCCTACTAGATTTCGTCGGAGCCCATCTGATGCCATGCCTGCTCACGTCTTAGCTTGGATTTTTTCCCACAGACGGCGCCAATTGTTTCACCCAGAAAATAACAAAATCAAACCAAACCAAATATCCCCCTTCAAAAATACTCCAATATTCTTGGAAATGAACTTGACCTGCACCCAAAAACACGTTAGAAAGGACCACCGGAGGATTTCCGGTGGAAACCTCTCCGATGCTTAAGTCAGTTAAGCGTGTCGTGTATTTCAGTGAGCAATGAAAGGAATGTGAAAGAATATCATACCTCTCTCAGCCTTGGGGGCTGAGATATTTATAACTTTCTCTGACGGGGACCCTTTCTGAGATTCCGGAAATAGAATCCACAATTGTCGGGCCGTTATGCCAATAATCATGACAAAGGGGCCCACATGTTCCCTCCTGGGAAACCAGATTGCCTGATCTCCCATAAGCCTGATCTCCCACCAGCCTGTCCTCTTATAATCATTCTCAGAGGATTCGGATCAGATCAGGGTGTTTCTTCTGACTCTAGGCCTCTTGACCTTAATCTCATCCGAAAATTTAGGTCATATTAGGATTATCATGAGCTAGGGTAACTCATTCAACTCATCTCAATCTATTTTTCCTGACCTCCTCTGGGAAATTTAGCTCAAGACTTCACAAGGGGCACAACAGGTTAGGCTACTGGGCACTCTCTTAGTGATCCTAGACCAGGTCTGATGGGCAGACTATTTAGCTAAAATAGCTAGTTCCGCAACAAACTGTCGAGAAAGAGTAATTACATTACTGATGGCAAAATAGAGATTTGAAGAGAACGAGGTAAATGAGATGAACGAGGAAGGATATTGGCGTTCTCCCATCAGGGCATACCTAGAGAAGGGAGAGTTACCCATAGAAAAGAAAGAGCAGCGAAGATTCGAATCAGGTCGGCCCGACTTTGTTTAATTCAAGGAGAACTATTCAAAAGGGGCTTTGGACAGTCTCTCATGAGATTCCTAGGTCATAGAGAGGGTGATCATGTATTGAAGGAAATCCATGAAGGTTATTGAGGCAATCAAATGGGGACTAGAGCTTTAACAAGTAAAACGCTATGAGCGGGGTATTTCTGGTCGCAGTTAAGGTAGGATGCGGAGACTTGGTCAGGACATGCAATCAGTGCCAAAGACATTCCCCACTCATACATCGTCCAGCAGAAGAACTCATGACAATGAGCTCCCCGTACCCCTTCGCGAAATGGGGTATAGACCTGGTCGAACCCTTTCTTATGGCACCGAGTCAAAAGAGATTCCTGATAGCCATAGACTACTTTAGAATGTGGATAAAATCATTGTCGGATAAAATCACAGAGGATATAATCATATGATTTATCTGGAAGAATGTGGTGTGTTGATTTGGTATTCCACGAGTACTCGTGTCGGATAACAGTACACAATTCACAGGGTCCAAGATGAGAGATTGGTGTACAAAGATGAAAATAACACAGCGCTTCACCTTCGTGTACCATCCCCAAGCGGATGGCTAGGTAGAGGTCACCAATCATATATTAGTTCAGGGGATTAAAGCGATATTGGAGAGGTCAATAGGAAAATGGGTAGAAGATCTCAGCTTAATTCTCTGGGCGTACTAAACAAACCCTAAAGAGGCGACAGGGGAAATGTCGTCCAGTTTAATATACGTATGGATGCGGTGATACCCGTGGATATTTGGTTGGAAACTCATAGGATACAAAATTTTAATGAAGAACTAAATAAGGCACTAAGGCAAGATTCATTGGATATGATAAATGAAAAGCGAGAGCTGGACTTTCTGAAGATGGAGCATATGAGAGGACGAATCAGAGTAACTTCTAACAAGATCATTGTGAAATGACAGTTTCAGGTTGGAGACCTAGTCCTCTGGAGAGTTGAGATGGGTAAGGCTCAGGGAAAATTGGAGGCAACGTGGCTGGGCCCATACAGGGTGGTCAGGATCATGGCTGGGGGAGCATACGAGCTAGAGCAGATGGATGTCACCAAGTTACCGCGAGAATGGAACATATCTAATTTATGAATGTACCACGTTTGAAATTGTTGCATGAAGACTATTTATTAAAAAAAAGACTCCACACCAAACACGACTAACCTGATAAGTCAGTAAAGGGCAGAAGCCCCAGAATGATCCGATTAATCAATAAAGGGTGGATACCCCAAACACGTCTGGCCTGATAAGTCATTAAAAGGCGGAAGCCCCATAATAACCCGATTGATCAATAAAGGGTGGATACCCCAACCACGACTGACTTGATAGGTCAGTAAAGGGCGGAATCCCTAGAATGATCCGATTGACCAGTAAAGGGAAGATACCCCAAACACGACTGACCTGATAGGTTAGTAAAGGTTAGAAGCCCCAGAATGATCTGATTGATCAGTAAAGGGTAGACAACCCAAACACGAATGACCCGATTGGTCAATAAAGGGAAAAAGCCCCATAATGATCTGATTGATCAATAAAGGGTGGACATCCTAAACGCGACTAGCCCGATATGTCAATATGGAGACGAAGCCCCAAAATGATCTGATTGAGCAATTAAGTGTGGGCACCCTAAACAAAAATTGATTCGACAAGTTGGTAACAAAGAAAATCCCCAAAATGATCAGATAGATCTAATAGTAAACCTGAGATCTAGCTGACTTAATAGTTTGGAAAAGTCTCATAAAATAAAATAAAATAAAATAGAGAAAGAGATCCCAAAGGCATAACTGACCACATAGGTCAGTAAAAGCCTCGAGGTAATCCGACAGAGCTCGACCACGACATACCTAACGGGACGGATACGATTAGAACCTACACATGGCTGGCCTAATTAGGCCACAAAAGGAGAGAGTGAGGACCGAGCACGCCTCGATAGGTGTAGGCCTCACAACTTAGAAAAGCAAAAAGAAAGCACATCATGAGGAATAATCCAAAGGTGTTCAAGATTTATTCACCAAAACTTGTAACAAATAAGCTAGTAAAAGATAAAAACCCCACGAGGGTGAACAAATGAGAATCCCAGAACTAAACTAAGATACAAATTATTCAAAGGCCCTCCCAGAGCAGTAACACAGAAAACACCATAAGGCAATACTAGATTGATTAGAAGAATCTAAAGGTTTGATGATGAGATTCTCCTATCAGTAGCCAAAATTCGGACAATATGCCACAACTCCTGTTCCATCTCATGAAACTTAAGGCGATACTTGTCAGCACGCTGCGACTCAGATCGAGCATCATCTATAGTAGTAGATAAATGCTGCACAGGCTTAACCAAGTCATTGAATTCTTCTCGAAGTTGCCAGTTCAACTGGCAAAGCACAAGCCATTCGCCTTTGTAATGACGCTTTTTCTGCCTTTTCCTCTCTAAGAACCCTAAAAATGGCTAAAAAGATAAAAAACACAAAAGACAAAAGCATAGTTCATCATAGTAGAAACAAATTGTCCCGAGCAGAAATCTACACGCCATAATCCTGAGTGCTCAGCTCGTCCCCTTCCTTTTTGGCCATCTCAAAGGTATCCCTAAACTCTTTCTCCCCAAAAGATGTTTTTCAGTTGCAGGCTATCCCTCAACTCATCTATACTGGCATAGGTGGGTGAGGAAGGAGGCCCGGGCAGGGCAAGTTGTAAGCCCAGCTCTAGATGGTTAGGATGACCTGAGCTCTGAGCTTGGAAGAGTTGAATAAGGTGCTCAGAGAATTCCCCTATCCCAAGCAAATGGAGACGATCATCCTCTTGATAAAAAGCAAGGCTAGCGGGCATAGGAGGATCTTCTAGGAGGCTTCACGATCAAAGTGGTTTGAAGGGTTCTCAGAGCACCATCTCTCATAAGCATCCAGGCCGAAGTGGTAGTACATCTGAGCTTCCTTGATGAGGAAGAGCCAGATCTCCCGAGAGTGGGAGAAGGCCCGCTTGATGACATCTCCGGTCAGCTGGATGAGCCGAAGCCCCTCTCCAGACTTGGGAAAACTTAGCCTGCCCGACTAGAACCCCTTTGCTATGGCTTCCTCGACCTTTCTCGCTGCCTCCTCAACCTTCCTTGTCATTACCTCCCGAGTTCCCTTCAGCTCATATTTGATACCTTTGATGGAGGCATCCTTTTCTTTGCATGGGTTCAACAATCTTTTCTCTCTCTCCTTAAGGGCAGCATGCTTCCAAACCAGATCCGCGTTGAGGAGAGCACCCCGAGTCCGAGCTACCAATATAGACGTTTTGACATCGGACTGAGTTAAAATATATATAAATGAAAATAAATAACAAATAATGAATACAAAGATAAAAGGGAGGAAGGGAGGAAAGAGGAATCACTTACTCTAGCCTTGTCCTGGCACAAAGACTCAATCAACTCAGGATCCGTCCATTTCTCCAGATTGCGGCGGTCAGAGGAGGGCCATTGTCCTTGAACGAACTGAACCGCCACAGCTCCTGGGTAGTCCAGGACCGAGGTTCTGTTGACAAGGTTCAAGTTAGGATTTGTGACTCTAGAACCCAGGTTCATCCCTTCCTTGTCAGGAAGGCTGCGCTTTTAAGAGAGGAGCTAATGATCATCCCCGGAGTCTGAAGGAACCATCAAATCTATCGCAGATTTTTTGCCCAATCTTCGGGCAAGCTTTTGTCACCAGGAGGCATGGATTTCTTCTTACGCTCCACAGACAAATAGTTCTTTCATCCTGGTATCTACAAAGGGAAAAGTAATAATAATAAATAAATGAAAATAAAATACGTCAATTATCAATAGCAGATAACAATGAGGGAGAGATAAATAGCCTATGTGGATATACCGATCTCACCAGAAAGGGAATTTGTTTCCTCGGCAGAGTTGAAGAAATTCAAGGTAGTAGAGTTAAGGTGGCGAGACAAGCTAAGATGTTGTTTTTCAAAGACTTCACAATCATTTTTAGAGAGGAGGACCGTTCTCCCCTATTCAAATGGGTTTGAGCCGAAAGAGTACGAATGGATATGGGAGAAAACCCCCATCTACTCGAGCAACTAGAAAAGAAATACTTTTTCCTCCAGGATTTATTGGATGATGTGTATTTGGTAAGAGATCTCACGCCAGATCGGGCAGACAAATAGAAAAAGCCTGTAGATGAACTCTTGGCCTAATAAAGAGAATAAAAAAGTTGGGCCGAGGGAAAGAGTCTGGAGTACCTTGCTACAAGCCAAAACCCTACCATTAGCCTAAAGACATTGGGTACAAATTGGTGTACAAGAATTCGGTTAACTCCGAGATACCTCTACGATTAAAAGGGTGGGGGGTGGGGTGGGGTGGGGGTGGGGGGTGGGGACACAACCCACCCTAAACTAGTCTACAAAAAAGGTTACATACCCGAAAGGGGTTGGGATGCCCTATCACTGGAGCTAGGTTTTATTAGAGAGAAACCCTCAGGGATCTTAAATTTCCTTTACAGATCCTCCAGAGATCTATCACTAAGGGTAGACGCGATGACGTCAAAGTCGCTGCTATGGGAGGAAGAATTATGCTCTTTTGAGTATGGTTGGGATGGAGTATCCGAGGGGTCCCCGGAAGAAGAAGAAGAAGAAGAAGAAGAAGAAGAAGAAGAAGAAGAAGAAGAAGAAGAAGAAGAAGAAGAAGAAGAAGAAGAAGAAGAAGAAGAAGAAGAAGAAGAAGAAGAAGAAGAAGAAGAAGAAGAAGAAGAAGAAGAAGAAGAAGAAGAAGAAGAAATAATCAAAATAAGGGGGGAAAGAGAGTACCTGAGTTGATGTAAAGGGGAATCTTGACTATAGAAAATGGAGAGAAAATGATAGGTGGTTTGGAAAGGGAGAAAAAAAGTTATAAGAAGGATCCTTGGAAAAAGGAAAGGTCGATTAGGCATCTTGCCATTAATGCTTGTCAGGGCACGGAGTACAAAGGGACAAGGTTAGAATACAGACTGATTGGGGTAAGACCGAGGTGATTCAGCTTACCCCAGTTAGGGGGGTGGGTGGTTGGGTGGGATGGTTGATACAACATAAATTTAGGTCGAGTCAAGCTCTAACCACATGAGACTAATGTTATGATCAGCCTTGGCTGAGGCTGAGTAGATGTGACCCGTGATGCATGAGAGAGGGCCGAGCTGGGCCCTATAAAATTCTGGATATCACGTAAGCCCATGAAAGACAGACTGAACAAGAGGTGTGCCATGTTAGCAAGGAAAGATGAGATAAGAGATGGTCAGGCGACCTTACCAAAGAATCCACG
>BMAC01000153.1:1234519-1245107 GCA_014905375.1 Phtheirospermum japonicum
AACTAAAGTCGTGAATCTCATGATCGTCACTAGTTCTTCGTCTCCTTTCGCTTTCGTAGATTATCTAATATTTCACAATCTCCGGTCTAATCCTTCTTCAAGAAAGTAGTGTGGACACCCAAACATAAGTTCTATAATTTTTATATATTTTTCTAGTGTGTTATTCATCACATGAATACACAAGAATTGGCTTATAAAAGGGGTTGAAGATAAAACATAGAAGACTAAAGAAAAGTGAAGAGAGAAAACAATCTCTCTCAATTTCCTCACGAATGAAATTTTTTTTCACCCTTATATTAATATATAGGAAGAGATTTTATTAGTTTCCAAGTCTTAATCCAATTTGATCTCCTACCTTAAGAGAATTTTATCTACAAGAAAATCTTTTCCCAATAGAAAACTTTCATGTCTTTAATTATCTTATAATTAAATAATTCACAAATAATTAAATATCAATATTTATAAATTAGCCCTTGAAGATTGGCAAACCTTTTCCATCTTCTCGTAAATGTTCGAACATTTCTTACTAACTCTATAATTAGAAGACGCGTCTGGGAACATGGACCTATATTAGAAGTTCTAATAAATTGAACAAATAATCAAACTCTTTAATTATTATATCAAACTTATTAATTCCAATATTGATTAACTATAAATTTGGAATTGCACTCTTCTTTATTATAGATTAATTTATTCTATCGCACTTTGAGTCGTCCATTGATATAATCATTTCATATGAATTAATCCTCCATAAAAAATTCATAATTAGAACTAGGTAGATTTTCGTTAACCTTTCCAATTACTTCCATTTCCTGATCTACCATTAATTCACTAACGAGTAGTTAATTTATAATCAGATTACAAATTAGAGCCCTCATTCCACTCGATTTTAAAATTATCAAATGAGGGAATCTTCTTTCTACTTCACGTAGGAAGGTATGGATTCCATGTCTGCTAATTTATATTCCAAGCCTTCTAAGTCATATAAGATTTTAAAGTGCAAGTTTAGAAAACGTTTAATAAACTCTAACATACAAATTAAGACTCTTCCCGAAATAAACGGGAGTCTGATTTGCGTAGATTTGTCCTTATTTTTATTAGCTTTTTAGTTCATTTTTCTGTTTGATTTAGGGTATAAGTTGGATGATTTAAGCTTAATTTTGTATTTTTATATTTCCAGCTTATTTTACCATATTTTGATCATAATTTATGAGAATAGATGATTATTCGTTGTTTTTCACCTTTTAGCTAAATAACCAGAAGATTTTAGTGCGTAAATAGATGAGTTCGATGTTTAAAAGTGGAGAACGAGCTTTCCGATGAACGAGTAGCATAAAAATCGAGAAAATGATACAGAGCCTCAGTAGCATCGATCGACGCAAGCGTCGATGCGAGTCCCTGCCCGCGACGATCGACGCTCAGTCAACGCCGAGCCGACGCAACTCTCTGAAGCGTCGATCCAAGAGTGCTTCAGTAGACGCCAAGTCGACGCAACTCTTTGTTGCGTCGACGCATGTCCGCGTCAGTCGACGCCACCGCCCAGTCGACGCGAGTAACCAGGCAGTGTCGACGCCGAGAGCCAGCCCGCGTCGATCGACGCTGCGTCGACGTGACGGCCAGAAATGCATTTTTAGGGTTTCTTGTGCGTCATGACATGCTATATCTATATATACCCTTCATACTTTGGATTTTTGAAGGAGAGACACGACATACTAAGGTATTTGGGCTTAGAATAAACATAATTCCACATCTCATAACGAGACTTGAAGACCGAGATCAAGGATCGAAGAACGACGAGTCCGAAACTTCAATTTCACGTTCGAGATTCAATCTTCGCCCAAGATCAACGTTCAACTCCAGAATAGCTAGAGATTTTCATCGCTTTTATTAGTTCCAATAAGTATTCTAAACTATTAGTTAATTACGTAGTTATTTTCCTAGTTAATTGCTTAGTTAAATTCTTAGTTAATTCTAGAACTAGTTTAATTAGTTTAATCGTTTCATGCTTGGATATTGGATTTATTTATTTTATTTATGCGAGTTGATTTATGCTTAATTATTCGTTTTTAGATTCGTATGATACAATTGCTTCATGGTAGTTTCTTATATTCATGTTCTTAGATTCGCTGCTTACTTCTTAGTTCTTAAGTTCGAGTAATTTAATTATTGCTCGTAGTTGATAATATAGTTTAGAATAATTTGTTTAATTACCCTTAGTTTAATTATTACTTTAGTTTATAATGATCAATCCAAAATCTTTTAAAACCCCAAATGTACATGTATTTTATGATAGTTCGTAAATTGAGAAAAACATCTAAAGACCGAACAGTTGTTTCCTCGAGAGAATCGACTTGAGTCAAACTCACCGCACTACAAGTTCCTCGTACTCTTGCGAGCAAACTTACATGTTTTTAATTAAATATCTTAAAAGGTGTGCACAAAAGTTTGGATCAAAATTCTGGCACCGTTGTCGGGGAAGCAATGAGTAGGAATATAAGATGTTTTTGTTTTATTTTATTTTTAAGTTATTAGTTTCTTTTTATTTTTATTTTCGCACTTGGTCTTTGCCATTTGGTACGTTAATGTGTTGTTGAGTTTATGCAAGGAAGGCGATCACTTCAACGCAACCTTGCACCACTCATTAACGACATCCATCGTTCAAACCCACGGAGACCAAGGCCCCTTCTTATTCCCGAGAACGATTCTTCAGCAGTAATTGATTTTATTTGAGACCAAGCTCCTGACATAATGTTAGGAGCACATTCGATTCGAAACAGCGATTCGCCACCAAGATCACCACCACGTCCCATTCGAAACGGATATGGTAGTGAACCAATCGTTTTGCAAGGACAACCACAACCCCGAGCCTACTGGGCTAATTATCATCAAAACATGGAAAACATGAGATGAAACGAAGGAGTTAACCAACAGCACAATGTA
Source organism: Phtheirospermum japonicum (assembly GCA_014905375.1). Lineage (NCBI taxonomy): Eukaryota > Viridiplantae > Streptophyta > Magnoliopsida > Lamiales > Orobanchaceae > Phtheirospermum > Phtheirospermum japonicum. The sequence goes on from BMAC01000153.1 coordinate 1,237,460, forward strand.
GTCAATCACCAACTTAACATGGCATATATGATGCAAAACGAAGAAAGGAACGACGATATCAATCATCAACAAAACATCGAGAACATGCCATTCAGAAATGAAGAATTTTTCTAGCATAACGAACATGCTAACAATCATACACAAGTGAATGATTGGTTGGCACATCAAAACCATGGTTACGAACAAGACAATTTTGAAGGGCGATACGAGCGCGACAATGATTACGAAAGAAATGCTTATGACAACTGCTATGAAAGAGCTCAGCACCAAGTAGTAGAACCAAGGGGAGATAGAGAACCTAGACAGCGGGACTTGGCGAGTCCGAAGGTTGTACCTTTTAGGTTCGCTATTGTTCTTGGACCAACCGCAAGAGAAATGGAGATCAAACCACACCAACTTAATTTACTCCCGACTTTTCACGGAGGAGCCCATGAAGACCCTTTGGCATTTTTGAACTATTTCGTTGATGAGGTTGGAAGATTTGTGGTTCATGGCCTTAACCAAGAGGAGGTGCAAATGATTTGTTTCCCGTATAGCATGAAGGATAAGGCGAAGTCATGGCTACTGTCCCTAGAGCCTGGTTCATTGATTGACTGGGATATGATCAGCGAGAAGTTTTTAAATCAATACTATTCAGCACAAATAACAGGGCATCTTTGGAGGAAAACTGCCACCTTTGAACAGTTGGAGGGAGAGCTATTTCATGAAACTTGGGAACGTTACATGACATTTTTATAGGCTTGCCCCCACCACAACTATTCTCTGGAAATGACTAACCAATTTTTCTTCGATGGTTTACTGGACTATGGGAAACGAGAAGTAGAGATAGCGGTAGGAGGAGACTTCGGAGACTTGACAGCCACCGAGGCGAGACAAGTATTGGAAAAGCAAAGTGAGAAATCTAGACAAACCAACTCTCGGCCTCGTAAAATGAAGGTTCATGAGATTTCCATTCCCGATCCTGATTTAGATGACGGCAAGTTAGTCAAGGCAAAATGTGAGGAGATATTTGACGAGAAATTAGCTGCTTGGAAGGCCGAGCGAGCTATCAAGGCCGCTGCACAGAAGATGGCCACAACATGTAACCAATGCCGGTCTTCCCAGCACCTAGATGACATGTGTCCCAATAATATTGAGCAACAAGAAGATGTTAATGCAAGTCAGAATTATATGAATCAAAAGAAGTACACTTCGCAACGTGATAATCCTCTTTTCAAGTGGGGCCCAGGAAGTCCAAATTATTTTCCAACCGATCCGCAATATCCACCACCACAACATGCTCAAGCACCATTGCCACCTCCACAAAATAAATTTCATACGCAAGGGTAGGTGCCTACAGCAGTTCAGTCAACGGATCAACTATTGTTTTGGCAACAAAATCAAGTGGCCGAGACTCTTAAAAATCAAGATGGACTCGCTGACGTTAGAAGCGAAATCACTGACATGAAGAAGGTTATCCTTGAGAATACAGCTGGATAGAGGAAACTTGAAACAGCAATAGGCCAATTATTGACTCACCTAGCCAAACTCTTTAACGAAAAAGGTAAACTTCCAAGCCAAGCAGAACAGGCATCGGCAGTTCATGTCCTTCGCAGTGGAAAAAAGATCGATAACGGCATAGTGGACCGAGAAGACGAGGTTGGGAATAAATCACCAAATCTTAGCAAGATAGATTCTGAACCAGTAGATCAGCTGCATAAATCCTCTAATCAATATGTGCCTGGATCCATTCAAGGGACGATTCTGAGTAACGCCCTTGGCAAAAACGATGTTCCTAAACCACCACCGCCGAAGCAGTCAACAACACCCATTAAGGATGATATTCCTTTTCCAAGCTGGTTGCGTCCAGCGAAAGAGAGCAAAAGGTTCATGGAACTTTATAATTTATTGAAGAACGTTAATATCAACTTACCACTTTTGGAGGTAATCAAAACAATGCCTGCATATGTGATGTTTTTCAAAGAACTTGCCACGAGGGAGAGACGCTTGGCGTCAAACCAATTTGTAACACTGCCAAAGGAAGTTAGCGCTGTTTTGTAAGAAGACATTGCCACCTAAGGAACGTGATCTTGGAAGTTTCTGCATCACTATTTCATTGGCTAATGGACAAAAGGCAATAGGAATGTTAGATCCTGGAGAAAGAGTGAATCTACTGTCGTATTCACTTTATCAAGAATTTGATCTGGGACCACTAAAGCCGATGACCATGCATCTATAGTTGGCCGATCGCTCAATCCGACTACCCTTGGGGATAGTTGAAGATGTTTTAGTACAAGTTGGAGAACTCGTAATTCCGGTTGATTTTGTAGTTATGGATGTGGGCGAAGTACTGGCTGAGAGCACTGAGCATACCATTTTATTGGGGCGCCCTTTTATGTCTACCTCCCACACACTAACTGATGTTCACAAAGGAAAGATGACCATGACCATTTTGGGCAAGGAAGTGACGTTTTCTCTTAAGGATATTCAAAATACTCCTACCCCTGCCTTGCTAGATGACTATTCATTCGTTGATCCCGTTACATCATGCATTCAAGAGATTATGAGAGTCGTGGTTGTAGATGAATTGGGCGACGGGGACGATTCCGGATTTTTGAGGAAGGAGGAGGATACTCGAGAAGATGACTTTGGTGAGGATCTTGATGAGTTTGACGATGAGAAGCATTTCAGTGGTGAAGATCTGATCGAATTACTAGGTATTGACATAAATGATATTATCGAAGAGTTTCAAGACGAGCTAGATATGGAGATCAAGATACCTAAATTCGTGCAAAAAGTGGAGTCAAGGCCACAAATAATTCATTCAATGTATGATTCCCTCGACCCCATCAAAAAATTTTCACGTACTAAAAACAAGGGCGAGGCGTTCAACAGCACTTGGATACCGAAAAAGAAGAAATCGGAGGAGGTTCGCTCAAAGGAAATTAAAAACTCACAGTATGAGGTAGGGCAGTTAGCGCTTTATAATCACGCACGTAAGTTCGACCCAGCTGATTTCGAGGCTGCATGGAGTGGACCGTTCTTGATAAAAGAGATGGACGAATATGGAGTAGTCACGTTGTATGATGAAGTCGGAAAATCATCTTTTCAAGTTCACAAACATAGACTGAGACCTTATCACAATGGAGGAAAGAAGGACAGAGATCGTAAGTCGGTGGAGTCTGGAGATCCACCACACTGTTGGAATTAAATGAAAGAGATAGCGTTGAGAAAGCGACGTTAAAATTTGCATATCTCGGGAGGCAACCCGAGCTTTTTGTATCCTTTTGTATTTTATTTTTATTTTATTTAATGTTTTATTTTGGTTTTTATCTTTTTAGAACAGATGGAAGAACTCGAACGAGGAGAATTGATCGAACAAGCGAAAAAAAATTGACCCTGAATTCTGCCCGCATCGACGCCGAGGCTACTCGCATCGATCGATGCGGTGTCGACGCCGAGACTGCTCGCATCGTTCGACGCGGTGTCGACGCACCTGCCAAGAAATCGCTCTCTGTAGCGTCGATTCAGTTTGCGTCGATCAACGCAGCGTCGACGCGAATCCAATACCCGGCCCAAAACACGTTTAAAACTGGATTTTGACCCACGACCCGGCCCGTATGTGTGTGAACCACGGCCAAACCCAAAAAAATAGCTTAAAACCTCCCTCTTCTCGCCTCTTCTCACTTTTCTTTCTTTTTCCTCTACACTCAAAATTTTCAAATTCTTGCACCCTTCAACAACTCTTACCTTCTTTAATTTTCCTTGCACTACAACACTAAAACCCAGAAAATACACATCACAACTCAGAAATTTCCACCTTCTTTAAAGCTATTCTTCAAAATGGGCTACGTAAAGTTTTGGGCAATTTTCTGGAACCAAGCTAATTCGAGCTTCAATCATCGAGGTACTTCGCTTAACACTCTCTTGGGATATATATATTGTGATTGGTTGTGTGTGGGAAGCTTTTGGTGCAAGAATTATTTAAGTTTTTAGTGGGTTGAACACGCTGACTCGCACGTATTTGTCACAATTTTTGTATATTTGGCTAGTGTTTTAGTTAGATTTGTTATTAATTTTGGGTATAAGTTGGATTGATTTAGCATATTTTCGTATTTATGTATCTCCGACTTATTTTACCACATTTTATGTTTATTTTAGGTATTTTGAAGTCTTTCGGTGTTAAGGTGGACGAGTGTGGGCCCACAAGTGAAGTTTCAAAGAAATTGGGCCCTGATTTGGTACATTGCAGCTGACACTGGGTATGTCATCCAAACTGGGTTACCTAGTGTCAAAACCCAGTGTTAGAGATTCTGGCAGACACTTCCGTCCGATCGGACAAGACCAGTGTCCGACCGGAGTAGAAGACAGAAGGTTTCTACCGATCGGACAAGTACGTTACGCACGCAGATTTCTGAGAATTTTTAGTTACGAAACGGCTGAAGGCTGTTTAAAAATGCAGAGGAGGCTATGGTTTCATATCATTCACCCTTGGAGGCCTTTTGGAGGCTAGAGACACCTTAGAACACCAAAAAGGTTGAGAGATTTGACACATCTCTCATACCTCTAGTATAGATTTGTGCAACACCGTAACAAAGTTTGGTTCGCAGTAGCTTCCGCTCGTGGCTAGGGTTTTGGGCTCGTGACAAGTCTAGGGATTCTAAGCAGCTCGGAGTGTTTTCGTTCGTCGCCATAACCCGTTGAAAATAGTTCAACGAATTGTAATATCTAAACTCGTCTCTTGATTTGATTATTTTAAAAGTGGTTTTGTTAGGTATTGGGCTTGAACAATTGATAGTATGCTAGATGATGTTATGTTGGTAGAATATTAAGGTTTGGTGATTTGGAATAATAACTTTGTGTTCTTGGAGTTTATGCAATTATGTTTGGCGTATCTATGATAGAATGAATGATTGTCTTTGATCAATCTATTGGTAGTTTGTTGACATCGGAGATTAGTTCTTGCTATTATGTTTAGAATGTCTTTATTTAGTAGTGTTAGACTGGTGAATCGTTTACCATTTTAAATCCCTTGTCGAGAGATTGACACCCTCGAGACAAGAAGCTTTCGTTATTGTTTTAAAATATTGGAATTGAAACCTTTTTCAAAAACCCCATTTGATCGTGTGTTATTAGATAGAATTGTGATAGTAGTATAATAAACATCGTTAAATCTGATTTCCATTCCTCGAGAGATCGACCCGAGTTGACTCATCAGTCTACAAGTGACCCCGTTCTCTTACGGGCGAACTAAAACCCTTTCAAAACGTAGACGCGTATTTGTTAACCGGAATTTAATTTTGAAAGGAACATAAAAGTTCGGCTCAAAATTTGGCGCCGTTGCCGGGGAATGGCAAAGGTGATAATGATGTTTATTCGTGTTAATGCTTTCATGTCGATAATTGTATAATGTTTTTGGTTTGTCTCTCGATGCGTTGATTTGTTTATTGATGATGCAAGGTCGACAAAATCTTAGAGGAGAATCGACCCATTTCATCAATAGCATCGAACAAGTGACAAGACCGAAACCACTATTTCCTTCCACCAAAGGGAATCCAACCACTCGATGGAGTCAAGCGATGCGAGACTATGATCCGGATGAGTTCTACTATGAGCAACTCCCGGTATTTCATGGACTCCCGAGTGAGGATCCGTTCGACTTCATCCAGGAGTACGACGCCATAACAAGAACCTTCCCTCTCTTAAGCCTTACGAGGGATGAAGTGAAGGTGCGACTCTTTCTTCTACACATTGAAGGGTCAGGCAAGAAAATTATTTATACATTCAGAGCCTGATTCCTCGGGAGTGTGGGAAGATGTGCACGATTGGTTCATGGAGACGTTCTGCTCATCTGAATGGATCCCAACTCCAAATTCTTACAACGTGAGCCTCAAATGATCAAAATGCCTCGCCCAACCACTACAATCCGAGTTTTGAACCCACCATACGCTCCCTCTGCCTCACCTTCGTATTACACGGGATATGACTCGTATGCTCCATCCGAATTTAATTCTTCCTATCCGAGCTATGACTCTTATGTCCCTCCCGACTCGATTCCGTACTACCCGAGCCACAAAGAATATACACTAGACAATCAATTTTTGGCACGGAAGCAAGACCTAGAAGCTGAGACCAATCATCATTGGGACGAAATTACGCAATCAAATCAGATTTTGGCGCAATCGATTGAGCAACTCATGAATAATATGGAGATGATGTTGTGTCAAATGATGGCTTCTTTGGAAGAGAGGGAAAGCCAAAAAATCTACAATCATCCCGATGTCCCACTCGATAATGATCCGTACTCGGTCAACTGCAATGAGGAGGAGCAGCTTACTTTTAATGATCTGCCGATTTTTGATGTGGTGGAGCCTAGCGTAGATGTTGGCAACTCGAGCTTGGATTCTTGTTTGGGAGAGGTGTGTAAGGGGATGGAGATCGAGGATTTGGTTGGGATAGCCTCTTTTGTGATTGAATGTGAAGTTTTGGGTGATAGTATAGGGGCGTTACCGATGGAGATCCCGAGTGAGGAGGTTGGCGACTCGGACTTACTTGATCTTTGTGGAGATGTTGGAGTTGTGTTACCGGACTTGGAAAAGGTTGTGTTTGTCGAGCCACATTGCGTTCTACCCGATGCTTTGATCAATCTTAACGTTGAGGTGGTAGAAGAGGCAATCAAGAAGGAGTTTGGGACGGTCGATGATCATTCCTTATGTTCGACCGATTTCCTAGTCATTCCAGTGACCGAGCATTGTCCCACACTCCGGCTGACTTTGGATCTCTTTTTGGTCATCGATTACTCACGCTTTCGACCTCCAAAGCCGAGTGGAGTATTTATTTCTCTCATCACGAAGCTTGCTCATCGTGCCTACCTTGGTGGTTGTCATCGCCCGTTTTTGCTCTTGGAGAACACTAAGGCATGGCACGATCGTCATTTATTTCTGGATCCCGGATAACATCACTTTGTAAGTCGTCGAGCAAAAGATGTTAAAAATTGCACTTCTTGGGAGGTAACCCAAGGTATCATTTTTCTAGCTTAATTTAAAAAAAAAAAATCATTTTGTACATATTTTTGTTCTTGATTAACATTAGTTGGATAGGTGTGGTAATGTTTTGTTGAGTTGTGCAGAAAAAGTGTGGAAAATGATGTTTTTCCAGAACAACCAATCGGATGAGGGAAATTGACCGGTCGGACAAAACACATTGGATTGCTGACCGACCAGAGAAGAGAAGATGATCGGTCGGGCGAAACACACTGGAATGTTGTCCGACCGGAGTGGTGCAGTGACCGGTCGGATGGAGGCAGCAGACTTACTTGAAACCATTGCTCCATTTGTAGAGTTCCATCTTTCCCTCTAGACGGCATGGAAACTTAGGCGGGCCCGAGCCCCAGTATTGTATCACTTTCTATCCAAACTCTTGTTTTTCATTTTTAGTGATTTTGTTTGATTTTTTTGTTATGTGTTTTGTGCTTGAGTCTTTGTTTAACCATTCGATTAACTTTTCGCATGATATTCTTGCTATTGTGTTTAGAATGTCTTTATTTAGTAGTGTTAGACTGGTGAATCGTTTACCTTTTTAAATCCCTTGTCGAGAGATTGACACCCTCGAGACAAGAAGCTTTCGTTATTGTTTTAAAATATTGGAATTGAAACCTTTTTCAAAAACC